>MU223183.1:1406716-1444299 GCA_018584345.1 Thuja plicata | reverse complement strand
TGCATGTTCCTCAATCAGGACCGACTCCTATATTTTGTGATAATCAGGGAGTACTCAAACTAGCAAAGAATCCGGTCTTCCATGAACGAACCAAGCATGTCGAAACACATTGTCATTACATTCGTCAACTGGTTGAAGACAAATCTATTCAGTTGCTGTATGTTCCCACCTTAGAACAGTCTGCTGATATTTTCACCAAGTCTCTCGGTTCCGATAAATTTGTAAAATTCAGGGAAGCTATTGGTGTTATTAACAGATTGAGCATTATGGGAGGGTATTAGAATGTTTCTAATATTAACGCTCAATTCTGTATTCTGTTGCATTTTAGAAGTTTCTATTCCTGGTTTTTTTGTCATGTATATATGAGCTTCAAGCTCCTTGTAAATGCATTCATTCATTACTCAATACAACTTGATTATTTTAAATAATTCCTTAAAAGGGTTAGGTACAATGGCAAAAGGGACACTCATAACAACACTGCACTAAGGCGGTGTTTAATTCTAAGGGGACATGTGACGAGTTTGTGGTGTAAGGATTGTAGGGCACATTTCAGCTCAACCCATGTTTACGAATCTTAACTAGAAAACAGAAATAAGAAAATTGTCTGCAATCAAGGAACTGATAATGCTCATATAAATTCTATGTATATATAAGATAAAGCGAGAAAATACCCGTGGTTTTCCAAGGAGCCAACTCCGAGACTTCGATTTACCAGACATAGTAGACAGTCTTTAGATATTGAGTGAAACCCTTTGTCCGTTTATTTCTTATTGCTTTTGCCCCCTTCTCTCCCCGATTTGCAGCTGGCAACCTGAATTTTAAAAGACCTGGTTATCAAATATATACAGATATAGATAGTATCATGAGTGACGACCCCATTTCTGTGTTAAAGATGTAGAATCACAAAAAATGTCGATAGCTCTGGTTTGGCGTTGCATACAGCGACTAAATTGGCCGTCCAACATCGAAGCTTGTCATATGCTCCGATGACTTTGTGGTCGATTTTGAAGGAGAAAAAGAATACGCTGATTAATTAATACAGCCACTCGCGCGCAATATACGAGCCTCTATTTTCGTAATTCACAATAAATAAATTAAAAAGGGAGAAAAGTGCATAACCTACACTTAAGTAGGTAAATTTTTTATTAGTTCCTTATACGCCACTTTAAGTGGATGTAATATTCTAATTCGTGATTTTATAATTAATATGGTGTTTCTAATGATTTTAATTTTGTGGAGGGTTGAGTTTTAAACAATAAACAATAAACAACAAAAATTGTTATCATCAGAAATTGTTATTATTAGTCATGGCTATTCAGACTCAAAAAAATGACATGTTTATGTATCTATATATGTCATACCATGGCATCCATTCATTGCATGATTTAAATTTTTAAATGGGAGGATTTGACGGACGAGAATTTGACGGAGTTTTGGTTCGTGTCGTACAAAGTTCGAAAAATTTCTCCTGCTTGAAAATTTTGAATAATATTATTTCAAAATCCGTAGACCACATTTGAAGGCAATTCAACGCATTGGCGGGATTTGATGGAGCAGACATGGATGCCACACAACGGAAAACAGAGTTGCAGGGAATAAGTGCCGAGAACAATGTATTCCATTCATATGAAGATTTGGGTTGCAACGCAACTTATTGTGTTCTCAACACGCAAAATTTGGCTACTGTGGTCAAAAGGAGGGGAAATTGTCGAGGCGTATAGACTCAAAGGATCGACAAGGTTAGATCTGAGTCCCAAAGAATAGAATCTGCTAGGAGAGGGAGTTGACCTCGTGACCAGATTGTTGTTTTTTCATTATGCCAATCTCAGTAAAGCAGTGCAGAGCTAGGCAAGATTCCTTCTCGCCACTATTGATTCAAAATACTTGCATTTATTTTTTCCTCTTTTTATTTGTTATTATTTTGATTCTCTGAAATTATACTCGCTTGTTTGCGCAAGATTGAATGTGATTGAAATGTAAGAAATACATTATTATCAACTTTTTGCCCTGGTCCATTCCATTTTTTATGCAGGAGCATCTTAGGATCTTAGCAATCTTGCATCAACCAAAAATATTTCCTTTAGTTTGTTTGTTGTTATGTTCCAGTTGGGCAGTTTTTGGTGTTTTAGGTGGTAGACACTCTCATTGGCTCATTATCTTATGCGATCAGATGGGTTTGATTTATACATCCTGGCGAACCTTTTTCAAGGAGTGCATCTTGTTTGGTTCTTTCTCAGAGAAGACATCTTGAGATTGGTCGATCCTATTATGTTCTTCTTATTTCTGGTTGGTGGTTGGGTTTTTATAGTTGCGGTCAATATGTACTTGTTCTTTTGAGTTGTGGTCGCTTATGTGTGTACGTGGCTTTGTGTTGAACCTTATCTTATGATCGCACCTCATTTGGTTTCATCGTGCAAGATTTATGGCAGATTCTTCTTGTGTTTGTCATGTTCTTCATTTCCCAGTTGGTCATTATGTTTTCTGATATGTCTCCTGATCTTCCAGTTTATTTTTCTGAGCGCGATCATGTCATCCCATTATTATTTTTGAGGTTGACATTTTCATGTGATCGCATCTCTTAAATCTTTCATTGGAGGTTGTTCTTTAAGATTTGGGTCTTGGCCTATTTGGGTGTAAAATGTTTACTCATTTCTTGGGGAATTCACTTTTAAAGGTTGAATTGATCTTGTGATGGCTTTATAAGCTTATGGACTTGTTCCTAAGGAGAGGGATGATCTCATAATATTATTTGGCTTAGCTTGTAGGATTTGAAGGGTTTTGAATGTAATCAGGCTTGTGTGCTTGGCATGTATGACTGGCATGTGAAACCGCATGTTGCAAATCTGTTGTAAGTGATTATCGATGATGATAAAAGGTTGAATCTCTTATTCTATATGCTTTGTCTTGTTCCATTTCATTGTGTATGTTGGTTGCAAGGGTTGGACCGATCTCCTTGAGGTCTCTCCGTCCTTAACTGCGTCAGGTGGTATCAGAGCGTAAGGTTGAACAAGATTGAGGTTGACTAAGGTTGAGATTCTTGTGTTCGTAGATCCGAGTTCCTGACTTGTGAATCCCTAGACCTGTTGATCGTGAGGTGGTTGAGTGAAGACCTGACTTGCAATCACATAGGACTTGTGCAAGGTGTCAAGGAAGGGTTTTTTGTTGTTTGTGGAGTTTTAAAAGGCATACTGATTGGAGGAGCTTGCATGTGTGTATAGTAGATCGCTAGTTGGAGGAGCATCTTGTGATAGATCACCGGTTGGAGAGGCAGTTGTAGCTGAGGATTGGAAGATGTTGCCTAGAAGGATGAACCCTAGAAGGTCAGAGCAAATTATGGAAGACTTTAAAGTTGAGACGAGGAATGAAATCAAAAATGTGTTCACTGGAATAAGAAGGAATCCTGAGACTGAAGAGGAATTTGAGGAGGCTGTTGAAGATCTTGAGACTATAGATACTGAGATCCTTGCAGATGAGGAGAGATTGTTGAGAGTTGTGGCACAAGTAAGTAAGAGTCATAAGATGAATGTTTCTACTTTCACTGGTTCATTACATCTTGAGGATTTGAAAGACAGGATCGGAGGGTTAGAAGATTACTTTGAGATTGAAGATATCAGAGATCCGCAAAGGGATAGGTTAGCACAGACTAAATTGAAGGCTCATGTTGCCTTATGGTGGAAGGAATTACAGAAAGATAGAGAATAACATGGCAAGACAAAAATAACAACATGGAAGGTGATGATTCCTAGGTTAAAAACTAAATTAATTCTTGGGGATTATGAATTAGAGTTGTTCAATTAATTGCAGAACTTGAGGCAGAAAGACATGAGTGTGTAGGAATACACAGAGGAATTCTATAAGATGACTGTCAGATTTGGTCATAAGGAGTTATCTAAGGAGAAGGTGGCTAGGTGTGTTAATGGTCTGACATTTAATATTCAAGATGAGTTGGGTATGTTGAAGATTAGTACTATTGAGGATGCTTATCAATATGCATTGAGGGCAGAAGATAAGTTGAAGAGGAGACAAGGTAACCTTAGAGGAAAAGAAAAGCAAGTTAACAATGGCAAAGAGAAGCAAACCATTGAAGTTGAATCTAGTCAGAAGATACCTTGAAGAGGGAATGGTGGCAAGGAGTTTAAGGGCACTTGTTTCAAACGTGGTGGCATGGGACATAGGGCTTTTCAATGTTCTGAAGGATCTAGTAAGAACATGGGTAAACAAAATATTATGGAACATGAGGAACAAACTGCTAGTGAAGTTGTGGAAAATGAAGTTAAGCCTGAGATAGGAGAGTCTCTTATGCTTAGGAGAGTTATGTTGAGTAAGAAGGAAGATGAACCTTTACATAGGAGGAGTTTGTTTAGGACTGTTTGTAAATCAGGAGGTAAATTTTATAAATTTGTTATGGACAGTGGTAGTACTGACAACTTGGTAGCGAAAGAGATGGTGCAGAAGATTGGTTTGAAGAGGCTTACACATCCTTGTCCTTATGGGATAGGTTGGTTTCAGATGATCATAAGGTGGAGGTGACAAAACAATCTTTGGGTAATTTCAACATTCGACCTTGCAGAGATGAAGTGTTATGTGATGTGGTGTCTATGAGTGCTTGTCATGTTCTCTTGGGAAGACCTTGGCAATTTAATAGGGAAGTTATTCACGATAGTAGAAGAAATTTGGTCACAATAGAGAAGGATGGACATAGATTTACTCTTGTTCCTTTGAAGGAAGCAAAAAGGAGGAATGCAAGGAATATGAGTATGGTAAATAATTATTATTCAGAGAAGGAAACTAAAGAGGTTAGTATGGATCGGAAGAAGGATCTTGCAAGTAGATCTGATGAAGGCAAGTTAGTATCTAATTGTATGAAGGGTGAAGTGGGACAACAGGTGATTTTGGCTGCTGAACAGATGAGGGTTTGTAACAGAGGTAGATTGGTTATGAAAAAAGGAAGAGGTAGTGGTCACAGCTATGGTGTTGATAGAAGGTATGATGGAGTGAGTACAGAGAGGAGTAAGTGGGTGGATCTGATAGAGGAAAGTGCAGTGCAGCGGTGCAGAGGTAGAGAGTTGCAGATGGCGAGGATGTTTGGCTAAAAAACAAGCATGGGATTTATGTTCCACGACTTATCAAATGTTCATAAGTTGCTCTTATGAAACATTTTATTTAACCTACGGTGTCTGATGTAGGGGCATCTTAGGATCTTGGCAATCTTGCATCAACCAAAAAGATTTCCTTTAGTTTGTTTGTTGTTATGTTCCAATTGGGCAATTTTTGGTGTTTTAGGAGGCGGTCTCTCCCATTGGCTCATTATCTTATGTGATCATATGGGTTTGTTCTAGACATCCTGGTGAACCTTTTTCTAGGATCACATCTTGTTTGGTTCTTTCCGGGAGAGGATATCTTGAGATTGGTCAATCTGTTCTTCTTATTTCTGGTTGGTGGTTGGATTTTTCTTGTTGCAGTCGATCTGTACTTGTTCTTTTGAGTTGTGGTCGCTTATGTGTGTTCATGGCTTTTTGTTGAACCTTATCCTATGATCGCACCTCATTTGGTTTCATCGGGTGGGAGTTATGGTAGATTCTTTGTGTTTGTCTTGTTCTTCATTTCCTGGTTGGTCATTGTGTTTTCTGATCTATTTCTTCATCTTCCATTTTTTTTTTTCCGAGCGCGATCATGCCAACTCATTATTATGTTTGAGGCTGACATTTTTATGTGATCGCATCTCTTAAATCTTTCATTGGAGGTTGTTCGTTAGGATTTGGGTCCTGGCCTATTTAGGTGTAAAATATTTACTCATTTCCTAGGGAATGTAATCTTTTAAAGGTTGACTTGATGTTGCGATGACTTTATAAGATTATGGACTTGTTCCTAAGGAGCGGGATGATCTCATAAGATTATTTAGCTTATCTTGGGTAGGATTTGAAGGGTTTTGAATGTAATCATGATTGACATGTGAAACATGTTGCAGATCTGTTGTAATTGATTATCGATGATAATAAAAGGTTGAATCTCTTATTCTATCTATTTTGTCTTGTTTCCTTTCGTTATGTATTTTGGTTGCAAGGGTTGGACCAATCTCCTTGAGGTCTCTCCATCCTTAACTACTTCAATTTGTGTGGACTACTGTAGAGTAATATTGAAAAAAAACATTTGGGCTTATTGTAGGTATACCAACAAATGTTTATGGCATTGATCATAAGCCTCTATAGTAATGGTGTACTAATGGGATTGATCTACTAAATTACAACACCTGGGAGCTAGTATAATTTTATTTTTGTGCAAGGGAGTTTGCGAGTTAAAAGAGTCTTCTAAAGATGGTGTTGTTGACATTGCTGACATTCTACTCCGGCCATTGCAAATGTTGTTCACATAATGAAGACAAGGTTTGAGTATGAATGTGAGGGTCAAGGTGCCCAATTTTATTCATGTATTATACTCTTTAAAATTTTAATTTGATTTTCATTTAACGTACTCGAGGTTACAATGCCTAAGTTTGCATCAAGTTACCATCTAATGTCAAAATAGTTTTCTGAATGACAAAAGCTCTTAAACTTCTTAGGCGAGAAATATCCAACTCTTGACATTGAGGTAACTCTATGAAACTTTGGATTTTGGAATATAATAGAATGCCTCCAATATTCGTTGTGTTCTTCATATGATCTAATTTATTAGATGTTTTCATCAAATTTCTTGGCAATGGTTAAACTGGACATGGTGATTTACTTTTTCTTAAATATAAAAGTAAATACTACGAAAAAAATTTCTCAGACCTTTTCATATAATCGATGCACATTATTTGCACAATCTGAATGCTAGTTATTAGCTTTTCATGGACCTTCTATTTCAAAACCTCTAAACAAAATTTAAATGCTCTACCTACATTTTTATTAATGTGTCAGATTTGTTTCCTTCTACTATGACATAATGCAAGCTATGGGAGGAGAAAATCTTAATATGATATGTCAATCCCTACAGGTTGATGGGAGTTTGGACCCATCTACAATTGATCAGGCAGCTTCTGCTGGTGCAAATTGTACAGATGCAGGAAGTTATGTCTTTGGAGCAAAAGGCCCACATTCAATAATTGCTCTCTTGAGAAAAAAGTGTTGAAGAAGCTCAAAAACTTACATAATCTTTGCTTATAGAATGAATTCTCTCAAAAATCACTTATAGTGTTGGCATATCACATTGCCTTTTAATAAACATGGATATTTTTAGACGAAATCTCCACTATGTTGACATTGTTTGTGTATCAATTATAGTTGTGTTATACCTGTTTATTCTTTTATAAAGTATACACATACTAATAGTAAATATACACAAACTCGGAAGATTTGCCAATAAAAATGTACTTGTTAAAGTAATTCAAAAACTATTTTCATTTTGATTCTTTTATCAATGACATCCTAGTTAAGTGTAGGTGTTTGATAAATTTCAATTTAATTTGACAACTAGTGTCTATAAATTCCAATAAAAACCAGTAAAATGTTGCTAGTTATTTCATTCCATATTTATGTTCTTAAAATTTATCATATGTGAGAAAAGTTCTAAGGATCCATCACATGTGCCAAAAGATAGTCATTTTGTTTAGTCAATTATGGTGGCCAAAATTGTTTATACGAAATGCTAATCATGGAAATGCAGTTACCATCTTTGATAAAGTTTTAAAAAAATTGTCGAAACTTCCAACAAGAAGAATATAAAAGAATGAAAAAATGCAATCTTTGAATATGTTCAATAAAATTAAGGAGCGCATGGTGTAGATTCATTCAAGCTATCGAATAAGTGGTATGGAATGAATCTACACTGTAAGATTATCTTACGTATTTAACCAAGTTCAAGCTTTTTAATTTATTAATAAAAAGTATAAGAATATTGATTCAATATACTATTAAAAATTTGTTTTATTTTGTTTATGATGTTTATTTTTTTTTTATCATTTAATAAATAATTTAAATTTAATTAAGAGTTATTTTATTATATTTCAAAGTTATTTTACACTGTGCATTTTATTTTATTATCTTAATAAGGCTTCTTTATTTGCTTTACAACATTTTTTAATAAATGAGTGGTTTTTATTAACAGATTGACAACATTTTTACTCTTCTTATTGTTAGAATGTGAAGCTAATGCTATAATTATTGTTGTCAGTAATGGTTGTCATTGATGTCAACATATCCTATGCATATATGTGTTTTGGTTTTAGTGCTTCAGTAGAAGCGCGCACCAGATGATGTGCTTTAAATATTCACTCTTATCCATGTTAGTGTTGGTTCCATTTGTTGTGCAACATATTGTGGATTGTTGGTTTGGGTTTGGTCCCATCTTAGAAGTTTTTTTTGTGCTTCAGTCAATGCATTTGTAACGTACATATCCTATTTGTTGGTACTGAAGATCTCGGTGATGGTGTAGCATGTTATTATGTGTGAGGCATGTTGTATTGAGCGTGGTGGTCCACATTTCATTCCTTACCACCACGGGAATATTTCAGTGTGACTTATTTCAATTTGGATTAGGTTGACTTTGTTGTTGGCATGAGATGGTATAAAAGAGCGATGAATTTACCTGTTATATGCTTGCTTACAAGAATATGCGAAGTGAATGTGAATCTGACAAGGGGAGATCTATGTGTTGACGTACATGCAAGTTGATGCAATTAGTGGCAGACTGTTATATCATTTATGTATTGTTGAGTATCAGTTGCAGTGATTTCAGTGGTGAAAACAACTTTCATTTCTTATGTTCTGGCAGTGAGCCTACTTTGGCAATGAGCCCTTGTAAAAATCACCTTAATTGGTGTTCATTCTATGAGAATTAGTTTCTCCATGGTTTTTCCCAGTTTGGGTTTCCATGTAAATTCAGTTGTTTATTGTGTTGATGGTTTTGTGCTTTCATGTTTTCATCACTTATAAGTTTCTTATTGGTTTAAGTATTTACTAGATTAACATAAGTGAATAAAATTGTTTGTTTATAACTGATTCACCCCCCCCTCTCTCGGTTATTCGACCTGTTCAACAATTTATATCAGAGCTTTGGTTCCTTGGAGAGAGCTTAATCACTTGAGGTAGATCCGATGGCACGTAAACTGAGCTTACCTACGTTTGATGGATCTGACTAAAGTTCATGAAAATAGTAGATGAGAGGATACATGATCTCAATCAATTACACTACCTGGAAGAATGTGGCGACAAAGTATGTTGTTCCTCAGAATGACCTTAATACTTAAGATGAAATCATAGCCTACGAGGAGAATTGAAAATCAAGGTATACAATTTTTAGTGCTTTATCAAAAATTGAGTTAGTTAAGATTATTTCATTGAAGACTTCTTATAGAGTTTGGGAAAAGTTGAAAGATATTTATGAAGGCGATGATAGAGTTAATTTGTCTAAGAAGCTAAAAACTAAGTGTCATTATGAGAATCTAAGAATGGAAGAAGGTGAAGATATTATAAGCTATTTTCAGAGGGTCAACAATATAATAAATGAAATCAAGAATCAAGGATGAAATCATTGATGAAGATATCATGGAAAAGATCTTGATGTCCTTACCAGAAAGCTACAGTGACAAGATCTCGACGATTGAGGAAGTTTATGATCTGAAGAAGTTTACCAGAAAATAGTTGTTTGGCACCCTAACCATGTTTGAGATGAGAAATTTTGGAAAAAGGAAAGAGCATATCTGAGACAACATTCAAAGCCACAAAGACAGAGGAAGATATGGAAGATGAAGACTCAGATGAGATGGAAGTGAACTTTGCAAGGAACCTGAAGAAAGGTACTGGAAAATACAAAGGTATGTTTCCCCTTAAATATTTTAGATGTGGAAAGATTGGTCATTTGGCTACTAAATGTCAGGAGAAAGTTCCTAGGTAGAAGTTTAAGAAGTTTAATAAGAAAGATTACTATGTGTTTCCCCATTTTTGTTTTGCATGTCTTTAGAGAAAAATGGATCTTTAGTGTGTAGTAATGGTCTTGAAAACATTGTGCAAGTCATGAGTCTAAGTCTAGATTTTCCCTTTAGGCTAGGGAAACCTTTATCGGATTTTCTCAAATTACCTTCTCCTTTGTAAGCCGAGGGGTTGTTATCCGAGATCATGTCATATTGGGTAGGTTAAGCTCCCAAATCTGATAAAGGTCATGATTCGGAAGTTTCTAACATTGATCTTATGTGATTTTGGAAATCTTTAGCTTTGATACTTCATTTTTTGTCATCGGCGGAAAATTGGCTTCTCCCTGGCGGATAATCACCTACAGAGTGCCTTTTCCGCAGTCAACAATTTTTAAAGTCTCAGCGATCAGTGGAAGTTGAAGATAGATAATCGAGGCTAGAAAGACTATTGCATTCAAAATAAATCCCTACGGGCCAGAAGAATGATCAAATGGGAAGGAATCAGATACCAAAGCTTATTGGTAGAAAAGCGGAAAGTAGCTTCTCCGCTACTCCAACAGGCAGGTTCTGACCCGTAAGATGCATTTTTCGCCAAATTTTTATACGCAAGGTTTATGAAGAAAAATCAACCTGTGAGGAGACTTAAGAATGTTTAGAAGTCAAATAAAATCATCACACATCATTTTAGCATTGCAATAGGCTAAAAATTCCTCCTTGGCAGATCTCTGAGTAGGGAGCCCTCCAAAAACATTTCCCCACCCAAAGGGGAAGCAGAAAAGTAATTATCCACTGTCTCCAAAAATTTACCGTTACATTTATCTAAGGTGAAAAGATATTTCTGTAGAGGTAAAGTAATTAATTCAAATAAAGTTGTTTTGCTTCATAACAAACTTTTTCAAAAATGCTTAAGTCTTTTCATTCGTGTGGCACGGGAAGTTGACCGTTAACGGTAAGAAGTTAGGAGTTATAAAATTAGTGAAGTGTTGCAAACAAGAATTACCATTTGTTTGACGAATTGTCTGAATTGAAACCCCTGGCGATAGTTGTTCCTTACTTTCACATTCCTGAGATATATTCCTAGTTCTTGATTTAAATCAATCGAAGCATGAATACCAAATTAATGGGATTTGATGGGATGAACGACATCACTTCCGACTAGCACAAAATCACGGACACCTCTCTAAGATTCTTCGATATGCAAAGATTTTATAGCAGGCTTAATGCTGAAAGGATACATCCCATTAAAGAGAAGTTGAAGGAGAGTGGATTAGTCGAATCCGTCAGTTTCCCTGTTGCAATTCAAGCTCCAGAGCTTGTTCGAGAATGCATAGCTCGCTATAATCCGAACACCAAGCAAATTATTTTGCCTGATGACATGGTGCTACTCTCTATTGACCGAGACTCCATCCAGAACTCCCTTCATATTCCGAAGCAAGCTGAATACTCGGAGATGACACACAGTCAGGCGGTTACTAAGTATGGAGCAAAGAAGGCTGTGTGGAAGAAGGAGATAATGAAAACATGGTTCCAGGAGTCGAGGAGCGCCAAGGGCAAGTTACCCAAAACACTATACGACACAAACCTGAAGCCATAAATAGTAGACATCATGGTATTGCTTCACATGATCAGAGGTGAGAGCGATGCACTTAATTTCGTTGAGCACCATTTCTTCCTGGTTCAGGTGATTTGCTCTCAGCATAATTTCATTGATTGGGCTCACATGGTAAGTGAAAATCTTTCAAATGCCCTAAATAGAGCTAAACATCAGAACGAGTTCTATATGTCTTCGATTTTGTTATATATATTAACTACAATTCAACTTTGGCCAGGACTTCCTAGACTAGAAGAACTCCCAGAGGATGTTAAGAGTTATGAATTCTTCCCCTATTTGCAATTACATAACAGTTATACTGAGTATCTCAAAGTTAATGATGCATTCACAATGAGGTTGTGCAGGGAGTTACAAGGTTGCCCAGAAAGGAGATTTTCTTCGGAAGCCATGGCATTTATCAGCCAATTTGGAGCTTATTTTATCCAATTCGCAAATTTCTCATACATTTGTCTTGCAGGATTCGATGATTTTCCTTTGAAGCTGCCCAGGTACCCCGACGACATGATCGTGTTGGTTGAGGTGATGAGACAATTAGTTCAAATCAACCTGATCTGTGCAGGCGCCAGGAAGAAAGGCTATGATTTCCTGATGACTATTAGAGCCTACAGTTGTGCGTCTCGGTCTGATGCAAAGAATGTTTTGAAAGCATTCTCAAAGAAGTTTCAATTGGAAACATATGATGTTCTGAGGCCGCAGTATGATCCTGTGAACTATGCCCGGGATTACTTGCAAATGGGTCGCACTATTCATCACATCGATGACATAGAAGACTATTGGGCCAACTGCAAGGATGATCTAGAAAGTAGAGATCGATTCTACACAAGATTAACTATTGATCAAATCAAAAGGTTCAAAGTTAAGATTGCAGTTGAAGGCATAGAAGATGATGGCCAAGATATGTATGATGATACATATATAGAGAAGATTAAGCCCCTTCCTATAAGCTTTGAACCCATTTTAGGTCAAGCCATTGATGACTTGCAGACCTTGATGGGTGGGATCTACAAAAGGACAAAGCAGTGGATCGAATGGATGGCGGGCAGAAGGAAGAGGTCAGAAAGGAAGCCTCCGTCTCGACAAACTCCTGCAAAAGTGACTGGAAGTACTCCCGCATCATCTTCAGCGACTATCCCAACCATAGCCAAGGAGCTAGCTCAACCAGCAGGTGGAGGTGATGAGTCTCCTGAAAAGATGATTCCATTGGACAAGACATGCGGAGATGGATCGACTCCTATCATTGGTTCCACAAAAGAAGAGGTTTCTACTGACCTAGTCAAGTCTACGGCTGAACCTGTTAAAAGTGCAGAAACAAAGCAACCAGTTAAAGCTAGCACTTTGGGCACACAAGGTGATGCCTTGATTCAAGATACTCCAAGGTGAGGGTCCCCTATTATAGTGGAAGTGGGTGAAGATAGCTCTAGTACTGCAGCCACAAAATCGAATGAGGAGGCTGGAAAGCAACAGATTGCTCAATTCATTAAATTAGTTTCTTCCTCTCCTACTTTAGTGAATCCATTTTCTTCCAGACCTAAAGCTACTCCTCTGGTCGTCAGGAAGTTTTTCATAGAAGAATTGGTCTCTACCACCAAAGTTACTAGCATGGAGTCTTGGATAGAGAACACTCTAGAAGGCAAGAGGAAGAGGATAGAAGAAGGAGCTCCCAGCAAGGATACTCTTTCACGGGCCTTACAATCCAGTACCACTGTGAGCAAGGTGAAGAAAGCAAAGACATTGTCTACATTAGGTCAAGATCTAGAAACAGGGCATTTCACTATGGAAGTAGCAAAGCCCACAAAGGAAGGTAGGATTGAGGATTTAACCACCTCTGATTTTGAGCTTTATTCATTTGACATGGGATTGGCTCGCCATGATACCAAGGTGGATTGGTGGAAGTCTACTAATATTGTAATTGAAGAAGAGCTTGAGGAGCTCAAGACTGCTAAAGTCCAACTTAAAGCACAAGTCGTTGAACTAACTAAATTTATCAGATAATTAGTTACTCCAATTGCGAGCATTCCTAGTGCCCAAACCACATTTGACCCCAATGCTGCAGAGAATCAAGCCCTCATAGCCAAGTTACAAGAAGACAAAAATTTTAGGCAGATTGGTAAACGATGGATCGAGAGGCTCAAATCTGAAGGGCTGGTAGTTATTGAGAAACTGGGTGATACTCTCCTAAAGTTGGAGAAGGAGAGAAATAACATTGACAAGAATTTGTAGACTCTCACATCGGAGAGAGTGAAGTGTCAAGAATGCATAGTAATGTTGCATGTAGCAGTTAAAATGAAGACTAAGGAGGCAATAAAGGCCAAGATCTTGCAGAAAGGAGATGAGCCTTTGATTGAATGGCTTCAAAGCCTAGAATTTAAGACTGAGATGATCATCCAAGCCGAAGTAGGGTTGCAACAGACATATGTCAAAATCAAAGAAGAATAGAACAAAGATTTTAAACTCCTTCAGGGTCTTCACATGGAGTCACAAACAAGTGGTCAAGGAAAAGAAATGATCGGAGTGACCAACATGCAGAAATCCTTCTCCGATTATGTGGATAAGCTGGCAGAACAGTCTTCCTCTCACTTGGATAAGGTGTCGGAACTCCAACAGTTGAGTGGATGCATCTATAAAGCCATGGAAGAGCTGAAAGATCGAGTAGGTGCGGTTAAAATCCTGGCCAAAGATCATTCCTGGTGGCTCATCAGATATACCAATGTCCATATCAATAGACATGAAGAGCTTATTCCGATCATCACAACTATCACCGCCTATAGGGAGAAAATAGATAAGGGGAAGTAAATAGAGGCATAAATATATTCCCTCTTATACTAAATTTTGATAGAGCTTGTAACGGATAAATGTTTGTTTATCATTTCTGGTTAGGGAAGTTGAACTGTTTCGGTTACCTTTTTTGTAACGGTCAAACTCTGAAGATCTATATGTAGTATTTTGAAAATCAATACAAAGGTCAGCTAAATTTTGGTGTGAAGATTTTCGTTTTTGCTGAGTCGAATTCGTTTATGTCTAAATGCCAATGTTTTAACTGTTCCATTGCATTTATCTTTCTGTTAATTTGAATGTTTCTTTAAATTGGATTTGCAGTTCAAGATTAAACTGAGGTTCTGTATTATGATTTGATACAGTTAATTGAGGGGAAATCTAGGTGTCACCCCTAGATTATGAGAATTGTTCTTATGAAGTAGATCGATTCATCTTCGTTATGTTATCATTGATCTTTTAGTTTAGTATTTGCATCTTCATTATCATTTCTTGCATTACCAATTTTAGGATCTTATATGATGTATAAAGTCTTAAAATTTGGCTAGGTAGAAAGATGAACCTATTTGCCTAAACTAGTTCCTGTCTAGGCCTAGTTCGGATTACCTCTTATGTTCTCAGGTTAAGAAAAAACCCTCATTAAATTAGGAAAGAACAAAATTCATTGAAGATTAATCACTTAAGGGAGCTGTACCTTCAAATTCAGAGGGAAATTAGTTATTCAGTTACATTTCCCAACTGTTGTATTCGATTATTTCTTTAATATTTGGGTATTTTAGAGTTAAAGTGAAAAAGAACAATCTATTTACCAACAGATTTTTGGCGACTCTGTTGGGGAGACGAATAGTTGCTAGACCAGAAGCAATATCATGAGGAATTATGGTACTTCCTCATGAAAATTTGATTCATGTGTTACAACCGAACCTCAGATTCCAGGACGATCAAGAGGATATCATTTCCTGACTGAATACTTTTGTCTGGAGACATAGAAGAAATACTGAGCATTATAGAAACTCTAGTCAAGTGCTTGAACAGGAGGAAGTGAGAGCAGAATCACTTGAACAAGCCACTCAAAGGAGGAATTTACAAAGAGCAAGACGTCGGGAAGACCGTGAGGCTAGGTTGCAAAATTAGTGGAAATCCTGGAGCCTAAAAGATTTCTTCGAATTATAAGGAAAGAAGGTGGTATAGACCCAGTCTTTGAAAGACTTGCAGAGATTGATTTTGCCTTGCTTGAAGTACCTCGCCAAAGGCATAGAAATACTAAGAGTAAAAGTAGGCCTCCTTCACCTCCCAAACAATTATCCCTTTTGTCTACCACCTGTCAAGTGCTAACCTTGCACGGAGTAGTTGCCCCTCCTATTGTAAACCTAGCACCTTTTTTACCTCATGCAGTTATGGCAGTCCCTTGGGCCGCCATAGGTCCTCTACAGTTAGCAGCATACAACCCACTTCCCTCAGGATCAAGGAAGAATTTTCCCAAATTCTCCGGAGATGGGAAAGTATCTGTAGATGAACACATTACTGCTTTCTTTGCAGCCATTAATATATTAGCAGTATAAGAGGAGGATGTTGCAGTCAGACTATTTGTTGAGACCCTTGTTGAGGGTACAACAGATTGGTTTTATCATTTTCCCGTCTCTTCTATTACGGACTGGGCTTCCATGAGAACAACTTTCGAAAGAAGGTTTAAAACTTTTGAAGATGAGCATGCTCTGTTAACACAATTGACTTCTATAAAAAAAAAGAGCCCTCAATAAGCATGAGAGATTTTGTTGCTAAATTTAACAAGCTAGTTAAACGTGTCCCAACAGCTAATCAACCTACTGCAAGTAATTTGAAATTTTTTTTATAAGTGCTATGCGTCCTGATATTAGCTATGATTTAAGAAGGACAAACCCAACCAATTTGGATCTCGCCCAGAGGACTGCTGTAGAGTTAGAGGATCACATGATCTTGGCAGGGAAGTGGAAACGAGAGATACAAACACGGGCCAGTACTAGCAACACCACATCATCAGATGAGATGATCCAGAAATTATCTAATGAGTTCATTGTTTTCAAAAGGCAACTTCCCAGATTTAGCAATCCTTACCAGCAAAATTTTCAAGATCAACCTGGAAGAAATGGTGATATGAGGAATACTGATGGAAAAACATTACAATTGAGCGCTCCTCAACAAAGGCTAGCCATAGAAGCTCCTCCCAAAAGGGGAAACATGTGTGCTTTTCACCTAACAACAGATCATGATGGAGAAAGCTGCCCCGATGTAGCTCGTGCCTGGCAGATGCATCGAATAGATGAATGGAATGCTGGAGTATCTGGAGCTGAATTAGATTCGTGCTCACATGGCGACTCTGAAAACTTATTTTTTGAGTACGTATCAGATTCAGAACGAGATGCAGCATGTTATGCTACTATAGATGGGACATCTTATGCAGTATTAACCCGGAATTAGAAAGATAAAGCCCCTATTTCAACACCTCCACCAAGAGGTAATGAGGCGTCTACTTCTTGCTCTAAGGAGGCCAACCAAGGAGTAAAAATTTTGCAACCGGGTAAGGAACGAAATTCTTTTGACATTATTCAATTCTGTAAAGATTCGAGAATTTAGATTTCTCCCATAGACTGTCTTAAATCTAATCGTATAGAGTTGCAAAAATTAGTGGACTTTTGTAAAGGAGGAACCCAAGATTTAAATCAAAATGTTATAGCTTCAGTAGAAGAAGAGTTTGTTTTGACAGGTCTATTTGAACAGGGAGAGTCATAGGTTTTGGCTACTTCCCCTGGGCGAAAGCCTGACCCTTTCTATGTGTTGTTGTTTATAAATGGTTGCAAGTTGAGTAATTGCATAATAGACTCTGGTGCCTCAGACAATGTGATGCCATCAACTGTAGCTAAGGCTTTAGGTCTCACTCTCACCAAAGCCCATGGTAGATGCTGCTCTATGGATGCTAAAGAGTTCCCTTTGATTGGGCAAGTCAAAGATGCCCAAGTGGCTTTAGCAGCACACCCTGAGAAGAGAATGTTGTTAACTATATTGGTTGCTTATATACCTACTAGTTACGGTTTGTTGTTAAGCAAGAGTTTTTGCAGGGATCTAGGAGGAGAAATAAAGCTGGATTGGTCTTAAGCTTTGATCCCAGTAGGTAACAAAAAGAAAAAAAACTGGTTCCTGAAGAGAAAGCAAAATTCACAGTACTAAAATCTGATGACCCTAAAGCCCAAATTTTGTACCAAGAATTAGATTTTGGTAACTACATGTTATTCATAGATAATCATGACGAGGAAGTCAAACCTGGAGAAGTGAAAAATCAGTCTTCCGCTGAAGAAACATCACCACAAATTTAGACTCTTGAGTTCAATGGTAGTTGTGCGTCGTCAGGATCCGGTGCAAGCGTAGTCTTAACATCGCCAGATGGAGAATGTGAGCCCATGGCTTACAAATTGGAATTCGGGAACACCAATAACACGACAGAGCATGAGGCCCTGCTTCTAGGAATTATTGTTGCAAAGGAGAGAGGTGTGAAAATTATAAGAGCTCGAGGTGATGCCGAGTTAATTGTGCGCCAAGTTAAAAACCAATACTCTGTGAAGAATCATAGATTAAAAAACTACAGGGAACATGGTATGGGACGAGATTGAGGCCTTAGACGCATTCTTTATTGAATCTGTGCCCAGAGAGTTGAATTCTAAGGCAGACTCCCTAGCAGTATCAGCCTCATTGCTCCTCCCTCACCCAGACTTCAAAGATAAAAAATATCAAATAGAAGTGGTATATAGACCATCTGTACCTGACAATGTGGAAGATTGGCAGCTATTTGAAGATGATCAGAATCTCCTTCTCTTTTTAGAGAGCGACGGTGACTTTCATAAGAATGCTTCTGGTAGTCATAAAGGAGATTGTCGTGACAATTAGAAGAAAGATAAGTTGGGTATCATTCAATTGCAAGGTAATATTATCCCTCTTCATTTAGTTACACTCGAAAAGCATTTCAATAGACATGATACCTTTGTTAAAAAGAAGAGGATTGAGAAGGGTCCTACCACTAGCGAATATGAAGGAATAAACATTGTAAGTGAGAAAGACCCCAAGATGATCAACATTGGGAAATGTTGTACTGAGGAAGAAAGGGAAGAAGCCAGAAAACTTTTCCTAGAATACCAAGATGTCTTCGCATGGAGTTATGAAGATTTAAAAAGCTTCATGGATGGAAAATTCAAACATCAAATTCCTCTAAAACCCGACACTGTTCCATTCAGACAAAAACAAAGGAATTATAATCCCAAGGTTGTTGATGCTATATTCAGGGAAGTTGATAAAATGTTGAAGGCTAAGATCATATATACTATCCATCATTCAACCTAGGTAGAAAATATAGTGCCTGTAAGAAAGAAAAATGGATAAATAAGGATCTACGTGGACTTTAGAAACCTTAATCAGTCTTCCTTGAAAGATAATTACGCTCTTCCCAACATGGATCACCTGTTCCAGACCATGGCTGGAGCTAAAATGATGTCCATGTTGGACGACTTCTCGGGGTACAACCAGATAGAGGTGGAAAAAGTAGATCAACACAAGACAACCTTCACTACTCCATAGGGTACTTTCGCTTATCATAGAATGCCATTCGGGTTAATCAATGTTGCGACTACCTTTCAGAGAGGTATGGATCTTTCCTTTAGTGATATGAAAAATAAAATAATTGGTATGTATCTGGATGATCTTACAGTGCTTTCTAGAAAAAGAATAGATCACATAAAGGATTTGAGGAGAGTGTTGCAGAGGTGTAGAGAAGATGGGATTTCTTTAAATCCCAAGAAGTCAGTCTTCTGTGTGACTGAAGAGAAATTACTGGGACACATTGTTTCTCAAGAAGGTATAAGAATCGATCCAGAAAGGGTTAGGGCAATCCATCAACTAAGCTTACCCATAAACAAGACTGAAGTAAAATCACTCTTTGGTTAGGTAAATTTTCTCAGAAGGTTTGTCCCATATTTTTTAGAAATTACTAAATGTATAGTGGATATGATCAAAGGGAATGTGAATTTTAAATGGAATGAAGTTGGAAAACAAGCCTTCAAAAATATTAAGAACGCCATAGCCAATGCCCCAGTATTGTGTCACCCAAATTACAAGGAAGATTTCATAATTAATTGTTACTCCTCTGAGCATACGTTGTCAGCTATTCTCATGCAATAAAACGAGGAAGGGGTTCAAGCCCTTATCGCCTTTATGAGCACACCTTTGAAAGATCATGAGTTGAAATACTCTCAGAATGAGAAACATGCTTTCACGGTAGTAAAGGCTTTAAAGAATTTTAGATTCTATATTTTACACTCACTCCCTTGTATATGTGCCTGACATTGCAGTAAAAAGTTTATTAACTCAACAAGACATGAGATGTAATAACATAGGAGCATGGGTGGATAAGACATAGGAATGTGACATAGAAATCAAACCCACCAAGTTGGTGAGAGGAAATGCACTGTACAAAGCAATAGCGGAAAATCAAGTGGATGAAGATCATGAAACAACACAATTGGTTTTGGCAGTAAGTATGCAAGATCCCTGGTTCAAAAATATTGTATATTTTCTGGTGTATGGCGAGTGCCCCGAAGAGTTGACTCTGAAGCAAAGGAGAGATTTAAAGTTGAAAGCCTCTAAATATGTTATTTGGGAGGATAGGTTGTATAAGAGGTCGATAGATGGGACTTTCCTCTGGTGTGTAGATAAACAACAACAGGAAAAATTGTTAAAGGTGTTCCATGACGAAGCTTGTGGGGGACACTTCTCTTCATCAGTGACTGCATTCAAGATATTGAGACAGTGCTATTATTGGTCGGGAATGTTCAAATATGCATACCATTGGGTAGCAAGATGTGAGAACTGCAAAATGTTTACTGGAAAGCCACAGTTAGCAGCTCTTCCCCTTAGACCAGTGATCATTGAAGGTCCCTTCCAGCAGTGGGGCCTTGATTTTATCGTCCCTATAAATCCCACATCCAGTGCGGGTCATACCTATATAATCACTGGAACAGACTACTTCACAAAATGGGTGGAGATGAAAGCAACTAAGAGAACTACATCTGAAGTAGTATGTGAGTTTATTAAAGAAAACATCCTGGTAAGGTTTGGTGTACCTATCAAGCTAGTAATGGATAACACCACATATTTATCTTCTTGGGAAAATACTAAATTTTGTTATAAGTATGGCATTATGGTCAGTCACTCATCTGACTATTTCCCATAAGGAAATGGTCAGGCTGAATCCAGCAACAAGAACTTGGTAAACATTATGAAGAAACTCGTGGCAGATAATCAGAGAACCTAGCATAAGAAAATACAAGAAGCACTATGGGAGGATAGGGTGACCCCCAAAAGAGCTATTGGTGTTTCCCCCTTTGAGTTGATTTATGGAATTGAGGCCAGTCTTCCATTGTCGTTGGAATTGGCAACTTGCAAATTAAGGACAACAATAGAAGATGGCATATATGAAGATGGTTTAGAAAAGAGAATCCTATATTTAAACAAGCTTGAAGAGGAAAGAGAGAAAATGGTAGATCACATCACACAGCATCAAATGCGTGTGAAGAATTTGTTTGACAAAAGGAGCAGGCCTTGGAAATTTATGGAAGGAGATATGGTACTGCTATGGGACTAACGTAGGGCACCAAAAGGTATGCATGGAAAGTTTGAGACAATGTGGAAAGGGCCTTTCAAGATCCATCAGGCATTTGAGAAGAATTCTTTTAAATTGACTTATCCAGATGGCGAGGCGCTTCCCCTGACGTACAATGGTCAGGATTTGAAGTTGTACCAGATCTGAATCTAAAACAGGTAACCCTTGTATTGTACCATAGTTATGTTTAGTTCCTATTTTTGTTTTCCTTAGTCAGGTTTTCTTTCCCTGTTTTCTTTCTGTGTTTTGCCTTAGTTTTGTTGTGAGCCGCCTTTTTATTGACCTATGCGAAACCAGAGACTTGACTTCCTTACTTGGACATGTGAATGTCTAAGTCCCCAGACAGAGCCAACTGTTGCCCCATTTTTGTTTTGCATATCTTTAGAGAAAAATGGATGTTTAGTGTGTAGTAATGGTCTTGAAAACATTGTGCAAGTCACGAGTCTAATTCTAGATTTTCCCTTTAGGCTAGCGAAACCTTTATCGGTTTTTCCCAAATTACCTTCTCCTTTGTAAGTCGGGGGGTTGTTATCCGAGATCATGTCATACTGGGTAGGTTAAGCTCCCAAATCCGATAAAGGTCACGATTCGGAGGTTTCTAACATTGATCTTATGTGATTTTGGAAATCTTTAGCTTTGATACTTCATTTTTTCTCATCGGCGGAAAATTGGTTTCAGGCTTCTCCCTGGCGGATAATCACCTACAGAGTGCCTTTTCCGCAATCAACAATTTTTAAAGTTTCAGCGATCAGTGGAAGTTGAAGATAGATAATCAAGGCTAGAAAGATTATTGCATTCAAAATGAATCCCTACGGGCCAGAAGAATGATCAAATGATAAGGAATCAGAGACCAAAGCTTATCAGCGGAAAAGTGGAAAGTAGCTTCTCCACTACTCCAACAGGCGGGTTTTGACCCGTAAGATGTATTTTCCACCAGAGTGTTATACGCAAGGTTTATGAAGAAAAATCAACCTGTGATGGGACTTGAGAATGTTTAGAAGGTAAATAAAATCGTCACACATCATTTTAGCATTGCAACAGGCTAAGATTCCTCCTTGGCGGATTTCTGAGTAGGGAGTGCTCCAAAAACATTTCCCCGCCCAAATGAGAAGCAGAAAAGTAATTTTCCGCCGTCTCCAGAAAGTTACTGTTACATTTTTCTAAGGTGAAAAGATGTTTCTTAACGGCCCATAGAGGTAAAGTAATTAATTCAAATAAAGTCATTTTGCTTCATAATAGACTTTTTCATAAATGCTTAAGTCTTGTCATTCGTGTGGCGCGGGAAGTCGGCCGTTAACGGTAAGAAGTTAGAAGTTAGAAAATCAGTGAAGAGTTGCAAACAAGAATTACCATATGTTTGGCGAATTGTCTGAATTGAAACCCCTATCGATAGTTGTTCCTTGCTTTCACATTTATGAGATATATTCCTAGTTCCTGATTTAAATCAATCGAAGCATGGCTACCAAAATAATGGGATTCGATGGGATGAATGACATCACTTCCGATTGGCACAAAATCACGGACACCTCTCTGAGATTCTTCAATATGAAGAGCTTTCATAGCAGGCTCAATGCTAAAAGGATACATCCTATTACACAGAAGCTGAAGGAGAGTGGATTAGTCGAAGCTGGCGGTTTCTCTGTTGCAATTCAAGCTCCAGAGCTTGTTCGAGAATGCATAGCTCGCTATAATTCAGACACCAAGCAAATTCTTTTGCCTGATGACATGGTGCTACTCTCTATTGACCGAGACTCTGTACAGAACTCCCTTCGTATTCCAGAGCAAGCCGAATACTCGGAGATGACATGCAATCAGGCGATTACTGAGAATGGAGCAAAGAAGGCTGTGTGGAAGAAGGAGATAATAAAGACATGGTTCCAGGAATCGAGGAGTGCCAAGGGAAAGTTGCCCAAAACACTATATGACACAAACCTGAAGCCAGAAATAGTAGACATCCTGGTATTGCTTCATAGCATCAGAGGTGAGAGCGATGCACTTAATTTCGTTGAGCACCATTTCTTCCTGGTTCAGGTGATTTGCTCGAGCAACATAATTTCATTGATTGGGCTCACATGGTAAGTGAACATCTTTAAAATGCCCTAAATAGAGCTAAACATCAGAACGAGTTCTATATGTCTTCGGTTTTTTTATATATCTTAGCTACAATTCAACTTTGGCCAAGACTTCCTAGACTAGAACAATTTGTGGAGGATGTTAAGAGTTATGAATTCTTCCCCTGTTTGCAATTACATAACAGTTATACTGAGTATCTCAAAGTTAATGATTCATTCACAATGGGATTGTGCAGGGAGTTACAAGGTTGCCTAGAAAGGAGATTTTCTCCGGAAGCCATGGCATTTATCAGCCAATTTGGAGCTTATTTTATCCAATTCGCGAATTTCTCATACATTCGTCTTGCAGGATTCAATGATTTTCCTTTGAAGATGCCCAGGTACCCCGACGACATGATCGTGTTGGTTGAGGTGATGAGACAAGCAGTTCAAGTGAACCTAATCTGTGCAGGCGCCAGGAAGAAAGGCTATGATTTCCCAATGACTATTAGAGCCTACAGTTGTGCGTCTCGATATGATGCAAAGAATGTTTTGAAACCATTCTCAAAGAAGTTTTAATTGGAAACATATGATGTTCTGAGGCCGCAGTATGATCCTATGAACTATGCCCGAGATTACTTGCAAATGGGTTGCACTATTCATCACATCGATGACATAAAAGACTATTGGGCCAACTGCAAGGATGATCTAGAAAGCAGAGATTGATTCTACGCAAGATTAACTATTGAATAAATCAAAAGGTTCAAAGTTAAGATTGCAGTTGAAGGCATAGAAGATGATGGCCAACATATGTATGATGATACATACATCGAGAAGATTAAGCCCCTTCCTATAATCTCTGAACCCATGCTAGGTCAAGCCATTGATGACTTGCAGATCTTGATGGGTAGGATCTACAAAAGGAAATATCAGTCGATCGAATGGACAGCGGGAAGAAGGAAGAGGTCAGAAAGGAAGCCTCTATCTTGACAAACTCCTGCAAAAGTGACTGGGAGTAATCCTGCATCATCTTCAGCGACTATCCCGACCATAGCCAAGTAGCTAGCTCAACCAGCAGGTGGAGGTGATGAGCCTCTTGAAAAGATGATTCCATTGGACAAGACATGCAGAGATTGCTCGACTCCTATCATTGGTTCCACATAAGAAGCAATTTCTACAGACCCAGTCAAGTCTACAGCTGAACCTGTTAAAAGTGTTGAAACAGAGCAACCAATTAAAGCTAGCAGTTTGGGCACACAAGGTGATGCCTCGATTCAAGATACTCCAAGGCGAGGGTCCCCTATTATAGTGGAAGTGGGTGAAGATAGCTCTAGTACTGCAGCCACAGAATCAGATGAGGAGGCTGGAAAGCAACAGAAAGTTGCTCAATTCATTAAATTAGTTTCTTCCTCTCCTACTTCAATGAATCCATTTTCTTCCAGACCTAAAGCGACTCCTCTGGTCATCAGGAAGTTGTTCATAGAAGAATTGGTCTTTACCACCAAAGTTACTAGCGCGGAGTCTTGGATAGAGAACACTCTAGAACGCAAGAGGAAGAGGATAGAAGAAGGAGCTCCCAGCAAGGATACTCTTTCACGGGCCTTACAATCCAGTACCACCATGAGCAAGGTGAAGAAAGCAAAGACATTGTCTACATTAGGCCAAGATCCAGAAACAAGGCATTTCACTATGGAAGTAGAAAATCCCACAAAGGAAGGCATGATTGAGGATTTAACCACCTCCGATTTCGAACTACAGTCATTTGACATGGGATTGGCTCACCATGATACCAAGGTTGATTGGGGAAGTCCACTAATATTGTAATTGAAGAAGAGCTTGAGGAGCTTAAGACTGCTAAAGTCCAACTTAAAGTAGAAGTCGCTAAACTAGTTAACTTTATCAGACAGTTAGTTACTCCAGTTGTGAGCATTCCTAGTGCCCAAACCACATTTGACCCCAATGCTGCAGATAATCAAGCCATCATAGCCAAGTTGCAAGAAGACATACATTTTGGGCAGATTGGTAAACGATGGATCGAGAGGCTCAAATCTGAAGGGCTGGTAGTTATTGAGCAGCTGGGTGATACTCTCCTAAAGTTGGAGAAGGAGAGAAATAACATTGACAAGAATTTGCTGACTCTCACTTCGGAGAGAGTGAAGTGTCAAGAATGCATAGTAATGCTGAATGTAGTAGTTAAAATGAAGACTAAGGAGGCAATAAAGGCCAAGATCTTGCAGAAAGGAGATGAGCCTTTGATTGAATGACTTCAAAGCCTGGAATTCAAGACTGAGATGATCATCCAAGCCGAAGGAGGGTTGCAACAGACATATGTCAAAATCAAAGAAGAACAAAACAAAGATTTTAAACTCCTTCAGGGTCTTCATACGGAGTCACAGACAAGTGGTCAAGGAAAAGAAATGATCGGAGTGACCAACATGCAGAAATCCTTCTCCGATTATGTGGATAAGCAGGCAGAACAGTCTTCCTCTCACTTGGATAAGGTGTCGGAACTCCAACAGTTGAGTGGATGCATCTATAAAGCCATGGAAGAGCTGAAAGATCGTGTAGATGCAGTTAAGAGCCTGGCCAAAGATCATTCCTGATGGCTCATCAGGTATACCAATGTCCATATCAATAGACATGAAGAGCTTATTCTGATCATCACATCTGTCACCGCCTATAGGGCGAAAATAGATAAGGGGAAGTAAACGGAGGCATAAATATATTCCCTCTTATACTAAATTTTGATAGAGCTTGTAACGGATAAACGTTTGTTTATCATTTCTGGTTAAGGATGTTGAACCGTTTTGGTTACCCTTTTTGTAACGGTCAAACACTGAAGATCTATATGTACTATTTTGAAAATCAATACAAAGGTAGACTAAATTTTGGTGTGAAGATTTTCATTTTTGCTGAGTCGAATCCGTTTATGTCTGAATGCCAATGTTTTAACTATTCCATTGGATTTATCTTTTTGTCAATTTGAATGTTTCTTTAAATTAGATTTGCAGTTCAAGATTAAACTGAGGTTCTGTATTGTGATTTGATACAGTTAATTGAGGGGAAATTTGGGTGTCACCCTTAGATTATGAGAAATGTTCTTATGAAGTAGATCGATTCATCTTCGTTATGTTATCATTGATCTTTTAGTTTAGTATTTGCATCTTCATTATCATTTCTTGCATTACCAATTTTAGGATCTTATATGATTTATAAAGTCTTGAAATTTGGCTAGGTAGAAAGCTGAGCCTATTTGCCTTAACTAGTTCCTGTCTAGGCCTAGTTCGGATTACCTCTTCTATTCTCAGGTTAAGAACAAACCCTCATTAAATTAGGAAAGAACAAAATTCATTGAAGATTAATCACTTAAGGGAGTTGTACCTTCAAATTCAGAGGGAAATTAGTTATTCAATTACATTTTCCAACTATTGTATTCGATTGTTTCTTTAATATTTGGGTATTTTAGAGTTAAATTGAAAAAGAACAATCTGTTTACCAACACTATGTTAATGAAGATGCTAGTATTTCAGATGATAAAAACTTGGATTTGATATTTCTAACATTTGTCTAGAAATAGATGATAGTTTTGAGATTTCTTTATATGTTAAAAGAAACAAGAATGAATGGTTGATTAAATATGATAGCGATAAAAGTGAATTTATAACACTTGAGAAGCATGATGGTGGTCCTATTAGATTTGGTGATGATAATGCAACATATATTTTTGGTAGAGGTTATATTACTTTTGAAGGGAAGCATAACACTGAAAATGTTATTATGTGAAGGGTTTGTGTCATAATCTTTAAAGTATTAGACAAATGTGTGAGAATGGCTATGATGTTGTGTTCAAGAATGAAAGTTGCAAAATTCACAAGAGATCTGGAACAATGATTGCAGTTGGAAAAAGGATAGGAAGGAAGATGTATTAACTTGAAGGAGCTACAGAAGGATGTTTACTATCTTTCATTGATGACAGTTGGCTTTGGCACCAGAGGATGCGCCACTTCAATTTTGACAATTTGGTAAGAATAAGTTCATCACATGCAATAAGAGACTTACCTAGAGTGTGTAAACCAAACAATATTATTTGTAAAGGATATCAGGAGGGAAAACAAAGAAGTGAGTTGTTCAAGGAAAAAGATTATTCATCTACCAATTTACTAAATCTAGTGCACACCGACCTATGTGGTCCTACCAGAACAAGAAGTCTACAAGGTGAGAGATATTTTATACTTTTCATTGATGATTCTCTACATTGTCTTGGATTACATTTCAAAGAGAAAAATCAGAATCATTTGAGAAATTGAAGATTTTAAAGCAAGAGTTGAGAATGAATGTGGTGGAAGGATTAAATGTTTGAGATTTGATAAAGGAGGAGAGTCTTCTTCTGATGAATTTGAGAATTTTTGTGAGAAAAAAGGTATTAAAAGACAGTTTTTAGTGGCTAGAACACTGCAACAGAATACTGTAGTGGAAAGGATGAATCACACAATATAGGAAGCAACAATGATAATGATTGAGGAGGAGAGGCTATTGAAGGTTTACTGGAGAGAAGCAGATCATACAACTGTATATACACTTAACATAGTTCTTTACTAGAAGAAGTATGGCAAGACATCATATGAACTATGGCATGTGAGGGCACCTACAATGAAATATTTCAAGATTTTTTGAAGTAGACGTTACATTCAAAGAGATTAGGACAATCTCGACAAGTTTGATAGCAGAGCAAATGAAGGTATACTTCCGGGATACTCTACGAAGAGACAAGTATATCAGTGTTACAATAAGATGTTGAATAAGATTATTGAAAGTGTGAATGTGAAGGTTGATGAAGGCTTTCAGAAAACTCCTGAGAAACACCTTGAATATAAATCTGATATAGAGGGAAAAGGAAAAGAAGATAAGAAATAAGAGGAAGAGACAAGGAAGGCTTTGACATCTATAACTAAGATACCAAGGTATGTAAAAAGAAATCATTATGAGAATTAGATTATTGGCAACAAGAATAGAGGCATTGTTACAAGAAGTAGAGCATCACAAAAGCAAGTTTTGATGTGTTTACTTTAAAAAATTGAGCCTAAATCTGTAGAAGAATCATGTAATGATCATAATTGGGTAAGAGCAATGGAAGAAGAACTTGATCAGATAGAGAAGAATCAGAGTTGGGAACTTGTTCCCAAACAGGTTGATAAGAATGTGATTGGTACAAAATAGGTTTTTTAGAACAACTGGATGAAAATGGTAAGGTAATAAGAAACGAGAAAAGATTGATTTGCAAGGGTTATATTCAGATTTAAGAAATTGATTTCGGTGAGACTTATGCCCTCGTTGCCTTGGTGGAGGCGATTCAAATATTCTTAGGATTTGTAGCATGTAAAAACTTCAAGGTCTATCAAATGGATGTTAAGTCGACATTTTTGAATGGAGAACTGAAGGAAGAAGTTTACAACGAACAATCAGAAAGTTTCAAGTCTCGAAAGGTTTTGGATGTTGTGTTTAGATTGAAGAAAGCATTGTATGGATTAAAGCAGGCACCCAGGGCCTGGTATGGCAGATTGGATAAGTACCCAATTGGACAAAGATTTCAAAAAGGATCAACTAATAGCAATTTATATTACAAGATTTATTCAGATCAAATTTCGATTGTCCTAGTTTATGTCGATGACATTATTTTTGGAGGAAAAAATGATTTGTGTAGGAACTTTGTAAAGGAAATGAAGAAAGAATTTAAGATATCTATGATTGGTGAGTTGAATTTCTTTCTAAGATTGTAGGTAAATCAAATTTATAAAGGAATTTTAATTTCTCAATCCAAGTATGTTAAAGAATTGTTGAAGAAGTTTGGTTTTGAGAATTCTAAACTAGTATGTACTCTATTGTTACCAGATATAAGTTGACTAAAGAAGATGATTCATTGAAGGTTTATGCAATTAAGTACAAATCAATGATAGAATTGTTGTATTTGACTACTGCTAGACCAGATATTATGTATGCAGTATGTTTGGTAGCCACATTTCAGCAAGAACCAAAAGAATTAAATGTTGTGGCAATGTATAATATAAAATGGTGAGCAATGCTACGATGTGGATCACTCACCAAATCATATTATGCATTAGAATATAAACCCCCCCTTAAACAAATTTGATTAGCATAACCGAGAGATGAAGGGTGCAAATGCAATATCTAACTAATCATCTTTGACTTGTATGATTAAGAAAATAAGAGAAATTGATATTGTAAACAATGAAATTTAAGTCTGAAGACAAAGGTTTGAGAACAAAAGTCTAAAGACAAATCCAAAAACTCAGAAAATCGGATTCAAATACTTTGCAAAATATTATCTACACATAGGTCCTAAGATCTGAAAATGAAAATAGCAATTCGAAATTTGATTGATCCTGTCAGCAAGCTTTGTAGATACCTGCAAGTTCCCTTACTTGGTTGCTTCCACCTTAGAATTTTTGATTTGGAAAAGAGGAATGGATGTGTTTACTCACCCTAACTTAGACTTTGGGAGGAGGGCAAACTTTAAGAAATTTCTAATTTTTTCTTTTCAAATTACAACCCTTGGAGAAATTTTCAGACCTTTGGAGAAGTTTCCAGCCCTTAAACTTTTGTTTTTTATCTCTATTTCCCCAAAACAAAATGATTGTGACTTTGTACCTTAGTTGTTCAAAAGGAAGGCAATTCCAAATATTTCTCTAATTTCCAATAAAATCACTAATTTTCGGGCTTTAACCTAGAGTTTGAACTTGGCAGCCCTTTGTAAAGAGTATTTCTAGACCTTAGTTTAAAGACATGTGCTTCGTAGCTCACTGGACATCCTAATCTTTCTTCTTGATTTCATTCTTCAACTTTGCAACATTACATGATGAAGATTTAATCAAGTTTCCCAACACCATTCGAAATCTTTGAAAGACGGGGATTTTTTCTATTCTCCAATTTTTTATATGATCGCTACCCCTTGTAGAGATGTTTTCAGACTGTGGTACATTAGATTTTTTGTTTACATCAAACTTTTAACAGTTTGATCTTCTTCCACCAACACTCCTTTTCCTCATCTTTGACCTTTCCTTAAATTGCTAGTTGTTGATGGCTTTCTCCTAGATCAATTAGCTTCTCTTTGTTTCCCTTTGACCTTATATCCCTCGCTTTGTACTTCGTTCTTGTTGCCTAGTAGTCTTTTAAAGTGTTTTGGGCTTTGGTGAATATCTCCACAACGAATGTGGGATAAATGTTTTTTTTCCTCTTTAAACATGTGAATTGGTGCAAATTAACTTTTATTTAATTTCTTTTGATTTGTATTTAATTTCATTATCAAAAATTCATCAAGTGCTTAAGTGGAGAGTCGATGTCTATAGGGACAACCTAAACCCTCTTTCAAATCCATCCTTAAACTTGTACAAGTCCCTATTGTGGATTTGTCTCGAGGCCTTTATCACATCATCAAAGGGAAATTTGATGTCTATAAGAACAAATCCTTGTTGCTATTTTACTTGCCTCCCCAATAGAGATTTGATCGTCATAGGGACAAACTAGTACCCTTGGAATTTTACCTTGTTCATTTTATCACCAAGGGGAAATTTGACCCTTGTGGGGACAATCTTAGTCTTAATACAATCTTACTTCATTTTCTTGTTTTCATCCTCAAGGGGAAATTCGACCCCTATAGGTACAAGTGGATATCTTTTAGGCATAGGGACTAGTGGAACTTCCTTGTCCAAGGGAACAAATTGGGTCCTTAACTCTTCCAGTGGAAATTTTGTCTCTAGAGGGACAAAGTGCAAATTCTGTGGTCATAGGGAATGGTGGAAAATTCGTGTCCATAAGTCCACACCAACCTTTCTCAAAAATATTTGAAGTGTTAACTCACTAGAAAAATGATCTCCATAAGGACAAAGTGGAAATTCCTTGTCCATGGGGACTTTCCACTTAAATAATTTTGTAAGTGTCCGACTAGTAGAAAAATGGCCCCTATAGGGACTTTAAGCTTTTGACCTTGTTCCTCATGTCCAGGAGCGGAAATTCGACCTCCATAGGGACTAATGGCTTTCCCAACTTGATATTTACTTGTGTTTGCTTCCTAGGAGTGGAAATTTGACCTCCATAGGGACTTTTCATCGGGACTCGGTGGAAAATCAACTTCCATAGAGACTTTTGTTCCAAACATGGTAGAAATTAAATCCTAATAGGGATTTTGCACTTTTCTCGTAGGATTCAATCATTTTAGTCCCAATTCATAAGTGAGATAAGGCATTAATACATCTGGAAAACCATTTGACTAGCCAAAACACTCTGACACTTATGAATTTCTTTTAGAACTTGACCAATTTTATAACCCAACCCTAATGACACCAAACCCCTATGACTTTCCCATGCTTGAAACTTTGGAGACTTGGAGGCTTAACCACTCTTCAATGTAAAATTGAGACCCTTGGAGCTGACGTTCTATTGACAAAACCTACCAAAACCCTAAAACTACCTAATGAAAAGAAGGGGTTCTCATTTGCAATGAGGCAATGGTGTGAAAAAATCACAACACTACCTTCATAGCCAAATCTTACACTAGACAAAAGTCCTCTATCTATTATGCTTTGATGGATGTCCATGCGCTGGTCCCAAAGCTCCCATTTTGGCATAGGTTGGAAGATTGATAACAAAAGTTGTGGAATTTGGCTTTACAATAGCCAATTGCATTTTCCGTAGTGTCACTCAATGAGATGACATCTCTGAGTCATTATGATAAATAGGTAACATGCCTTGCTAGACGCTTTCATGTCTACGTGGACAATTACACATTACTTGTCTATGTTTCCACATTTGCATACATGGAAGTTACTCATAACTTGTCTATTCTTCCACATTTTGCATACATGTCTACCTGCGTAGTTATAACCAAAACATTTGATAGGATTCTTCTATCATTTACCTATAATATATGACAAAAAATTGCTTTCCACTAGCTTTTATGGATGTCCATATGTTGTTCCAAAGCTCCCATTTTGGGATAGGTAAGGAGGATATTGGCAAACGCTGTGAAATGCTACTTTACACCTGCCAATTGCATTTGCTTGGAAGTTTCAACAACCTTTAATAATTCAATTTGTGCATACCTTCAATAATTCAATTTGCGCATATATTGCAATTGTGGAATTCCAAAAGATGACATCTCTTTGAAACATTTTGTCAAACAGTTTGTGTGCCTTATCAATTCTTCCATATTTTGGATAAACTCTAGGGGAAAGGACCCAGTACCTGCACACCCTAACTTCGGGCACCTGTAGATCCTAAACAGTATGTTGAATTTTGACAATTTTTTTGTCTTTGTATGCGAGCTAACTGCTTAAAATCAAGTTTTCGGCTTTTGGGTATTCACGGATCTCTTTGTAGAGACCACCAAACACAAAGTGGTAAAAAAGTGGTCATTTCAAAGTGTCGCATGATACCCGCTATGTTCTTGCACCAATAGTCATTCACTAAAAAATGTCAGTACTTGTGGCCAAATGTCCCAATGGTCGTTATGAAATGTCCCAATAGTGGTGCACAAATAGGCCAATTACCAACGAAAAAAGCTAAAAAATGATCGGCTATTAGTATATGTGTGATTGACTATTGGTACATGTGTTATCATTTTTATTTTTATTTTGGGGGGCGAGGGGGGGGAGTCAAGGGGATGAAAAGGTCACGGTTATTGGACCCCTAACGGTCACTGGCACTCTACCCCTACCACAAAATTTCCAACTATAATATCTGACAAGAAATTATTTTCCCATTATGCTTTGATGGATGTCCATGCCTTATTCCAAAGATCCCATTTTTGCATAGTCTGGGAGGATGCTGGCAAAGGTTGTGGAATTTGGCTCTACGCCTAACAATTGCATTTGCATGAAAATATCCTCATTTCACAGGCCAAGAAACAAGGACACTCATTGCTAATGAGAGAACAATATCACTCTTAGGGCCGACCTCTACTCAGTGAGGACACAGAAAAATATCATTCCAATTTTTTTCAAGTTTAATCTCTAGTGCAAGGGAAACAAAGAAAAAAAATGTTGAAAGATTTAAAAACTTTCAAAGTTGAATAAAATACTACCTTCAAATTTAAGCTCCTAAGCAAATGCATAGGGTTCTCGCAGATTTTCCTGCATAAGCGGGTGGATAATATCGGGCCAAGGTTTTCCATCCCTCTTTGTTATGCTCAAATCCTAAGTCGTATTTTACAGCATGCTCTAGTCGTTTTATGCTTGGTGTTCAGAATATAACTGCATTTGGGGTTAGCAAGGAGTTTCTCCATCATCTCCATTTTGTTAGGGATGCCACAAGCTGATGGACAGTGTTCAACAAGGTTTCCATCGCTTCTCACAGCTCTGTGTTCCTTCATAATGGTGAAAACAGAATGACAAAAGCAAAAGTGGAAACTTTCAAAACAGTCAAAATGAGAAAAGACAAGTGGCCATTCTAAGCAGTCAATGATTGAGTGGATGACACAATTGTGAACTGACTTTGTAAAATATACAAATAAGCATCCATTTGTTGAAACACTGCAAATATACAAATAAGTATACATTTGTTGAAATACTATAAATCTACATCATGTAGGCAAACACTCAAACATATCTTAACCTATTATCTACACATGCTTTGAGCCATCCACTTGCAATGATTGATTTGATTGTTGACAATTAACTTCTGCAGTGATATCATGCCTACTTGTGTTCAAAAGATGCCCTAAAGCAGATTATAGAATGAGGTAGCTAAAGTTATCCAATACCATTGTTAGGACTGTTTAGAGTAGAATAAGAAAGCAGATTTCTTGATCCAATGTTATCTAACATACTTTCTAGATAATCCATAATTAAGTAAAGTATAGGACTGGATCCTCACATAGAGCAGAAAGAAAAGCAGAGCTTCAAACAGCAATAGATTGACACATTTTCTGTCTCTTCTACAAAGTTAATGCTTGTACAACATTTTTTTTAGGTCTTCTTGCCACTATTACTTGTACAACAAATTTATTAGTTGGCTTGCCAGTTGTGTCCGGTCTAGTAACTGTTTTTTGCAATCTTAGGCAGGGACTGCGGCTGCACTGCTGCCCTTGTTTAACATGCAATACATTACATTAGTGACCACTTACTCAAATTAGAAGCCGAAAAAGAATCATGGTAGAAGAAGAATATCAAATATAATATAGGTCTTTTGCCTGTCCATCCTAAGCCTTACTTAACCAGTTAACCTAGCCCCATATTTAACAAATTCAACTCAAGAAAGTTATGACTTGATTTTTGTAAATTTAATATTCTTCTTCACTTCCAGTTTGCCAAAAAAGAAATTCTACATATAATCTGCAAGAACGAATCTTCCGTATCGAGAGGAATGCAACTGATCTATGACCTCAGAAGCAATCTCCGCTTCTGTTTCCCTAGCTGGACCATTAAACATGGCAATGGTGATTTGATCTTTGTCCATGTGCCCAACGCTCTTATGTATAACATTGCTTATTACCTAAATAAAAAAACAATAACAAAAATTACAGTTGATATCAATTTCGTAGTACCAATGGAGTGTGGAGAGTTTTTGATTTATACATGAAATCTTAAATCCAAGCAAATCATCCCACCTAGGATGAAAAAGTTCAGACTTGCACACCCGTAGAAATAAGCTTTGAAACGAGTTAACATACTTTGATAGGTCCTACAGACTGTTTTCGCATATCCCCAATATTGATAACCAGGGCATCAAGGATGGGTTGAACAGGAATCCATTCACCATCTTTACAGATCTGTAGCCCCGCTGTTTCATATCCTACAACATAACTGTCAAAGCATATCCATCTGAACGAGGGCTTAGACCTAAATGAGATCTGGTCTTGGGAGGGGTGGGTAGTAATTCAATCGCATTAACTGTGTCATTTTCTCATACATTTTAATGAAACAGTTTGCTTTTAGCCAAACTTTCTCTAATAAAAGGCAAAGAACTTTAATGCCAAGCTTTTGAATTTCAAAAGCATATTAATCCACTGTTTCTCTGAAACAAATGGGCAGCATAATCATATTGAAAATGAAAATGATACAAGCCAAATGGATAGAAACGTGCCCCTGTATGAAGCAATTGTTTTGAAGTGGGCTGAAAAGGGGAATTAAAGAAGCGGACATGCTTTATGTACCTACAGCTGTCAAAGAGCTAGCACAGCAAAACAGGAAAAATATACTTTGTATTAGATCAATCCAATGACATTTAATCAACATAAGACCATTAAAACGATTAACCACATTTCTTGGAAAAATTTAAACATGTGATGAATGCTATACCAGATTGTCTTAATGAACTAAGAAGCCAAAAACACACAGAAATGGAAGACTATTATTTACAACTCCCTATGCTCTATATAAGGGTCTGTCTGAATTCCAGTGTAATTGGAGTCTAAGCAGTCACCATATTCCTTATTGTACAAGTTAACTTATTTTATACAAGAGCTAAAATAGTGTTAAAAACTTAAAAAGAGATGTAACCTGTACTCTTCATTGCCTATGATATAATATAAATAATTAAAAAATGTGTATGCACAAATATCTACACGTTCTGGTATAAAAATAATATATAAAATAATCAACGCATATAAAACCTGGTTTTACAAATATGATAATATCCACATTCGAATTCTGCTAGAAAATTAGTATATATTTTTAACAATGCCAAATGAATTTTTTTTGCATAAAACCTGCATTTGTAAATATCTACATTCAAATACAACTATAAAAGTTAGTATATTACAATGCTGAAAGTAGATATTATTGCAGAAATCTGCAAGGATTAATATCCACATTCAAATTGTGTCAAAAGAGTTCGTATATAACAGTATATATGTATAAAGGCACCTAGGTACAAATTCTATTAAAACAATACAGTGGCAACAACAAATACATATAATCTACAAATAAATAAACAATCAAATTCTGATCAAACAAATGAATGACTAATATACTGAATACGGATTATCTACACATAGAAGTGCCATTTCGCTGTTAAACAATAGTACAGAGTCGTAAAAAATGCTTAAAATCTGTACCCACATATACCCACATCCCAACTCTGCTAAACTTTACAGGCATCTGCATTGAATGCCTAATAGGCTAATACACATTATGCAAATTATTCTTTTATAGAACAGTACACATCAAAAGTGAATGCATTAAATCTAAAATCTGCATACACATTACACCCACAGTAAAGCGTATGAGATAATCTTCCCCGACTTGCTACTATGGCTCTCAAAACCCTCACAAATATTTATTAGGGTTTGCCCAGTTTGGTTGTAGTATACATACAGTCAAGAACACTGTAATTTTCAAGGATCCGTGATTTGATTAAACTCAAATAACATTTATTAGAGCTTCAAAACCCTTTCAGATCAAAATCAACTCTCTACTGAAATAACACGGGGAAGTAATTTTTGTGATGCTAATTATCCTCTCTAAACCTTAATAAGTTATAATCGTGTGGACCATACCTACAGTTTCTACTAAAATACAAATCTAAGCCTTCTTCCATTGAAGGTCTGTGCATGATAATAGATCTAGGACAAGGGTTTTGCATATAAGGGTGCACAAATTTTACAAACCACAAACCATGGCAAGCGACTCACCTCAAGAATTTGCACAAATTATGTCATGGAGACAACAATGTTGAAGAGGCAAAATGAGCAGAGTTTGCAGGAAAAATACAATAGAACCCTCACAAACCGTAATTTTTGTAGATGTTATCGCTGCCCTGGTATGCATGTATGCAAAAGTTTCAGCACAGCCCAACCACATGAAATGCTTTTAGCATGCCATGACGAAATGCAGATACCTGCCAGCAGCGCCTGCAATCTACAGAAACATTAATAAAAAGTTTAATTTTTTACCTTGCCTGATTCCTGCTCATAGCTCATTCACTAGGAGGTTTTTTTCTCCAGATTTGATAATAGAAAAAGCCAAAAAAACCAGCAAAATTAAGACTGACCAATCAAGAAAATTGAAAAATTTGTGAAAAGTTTTTGAAAAAGCACAACAGCACAAACCATAGAATAAATCTCCTATTTCTCTGTTGGCATGGTTTTTAGACAGCAATTAATTGCATTTTGTCAACTGAAAACATTAGTTTGCGCCAGTGTTCCACAGGGACGCGTCCCCTAGCCTTTTGTCCTCGTCCCCGTACCAGGTACGAAACGGGGACACCGGTACCGTTTTTGGCCGTCCCCAAAGACGTCCCAAAATCAATCAAAAAAGGGTACCGTCCCCGAAATGCCCATGCAAAAAAAATGGTATGGCGGTATGGATTTCCGTACCGGGGACAGCAAAGTCGTACCTCAACCGTACCCGATACAGAAATCCATCCCCGTTTTCTCAGAACTTCCGCCCAGTCAAAAACGGCAAAAAAAAATGTTTTTTTTAATTGTTTAAATTCCATGCGGGCCCCACATGCGATTTTAGGTTCCAATAAAATATGGAAACCCTAGTTTGTAATAGATATAAGACTAAAGCTTATTATTTTGCTCATTTCATTTGGACTTGGAGTATTTTCAGTTTGCAAGAG
>MU223183.1:1389700-1402521 GCA_018584345.1 Thuja plicata | reverse complement strand
GGATATACTATTATGAATCATGATCATATTGTCATTTCAATCTTGAATCCTTGATAGCTAAGTTTTTAATTTCCATGTATGTCTCATTGTCTATGATATTCATATATGAACATTGAATTTTGTCTCTATATATAAAAATCCCCTATGTTTTTAGTCGCCGTCCCCTAAGGTCCCGTCCCCTAAATTTTGACTTCGACCCGTACCCGTACCGGAAACACGTCCCCGTCCCCTAAAACGTTCCCGTACCGGAAACTCCGTGGAACATAGGTTTGCGCCTATATAGGCAAGGACTGGTAATCGTCATACAACTACTGGATGTAAGCATCACCAAAATCAAATTATTAATTGAGACCATGAAGAAACATGCCACAGAAATGAGGGAGAAGTTTCATTGTCACAATATAATGTAAGACTCGACCAAGGAGAATAACCCATGAAATGTTTGAAGCCATAAGTTCAATTACCAAGGAAGATTACAAGTTTGAGTTGTGTCATTAATTAAACAACTTGTAATTATTATAGACATCACACTCATAATGGCCACAAGCTATAGAGGACCTTTAAGGCATGGTATGAGCAAGTGAATGGAACATGGAAAATGCCTTCGTATCCATATCTTTCTGCCAGTTGTCGATTATGACTAATCGATAAGAATCACATTGCAAGCAAAAATTCATTCCTACCACTTAATTAAACTCACTTTCCATGAAATACCAGTACATGGGATATAGTTTCTAAAAGAGTGGCATAGCTCAAACCATACATGAATGCATATAAGATGCTCATGTGGAGTTTACTATATTCGTAGTAGACTTTAGCATTAAAGCTAAAAATGTCTGAAAACTCTTGGGGTATTGTACTTCTGAACATTGTCTGTGAAAAGAAAATCAAGCTAAAACATTAGGAAAAATATTACGGAGAGGCCATAGAGGATCTAGGGTAATATTAAATTACATGTACAAATCAAGTGAAAATATATGGGGATATATTGCTTCAGAAATTTCTTTAATCATGTTCTTATTCTTAGGTAGTAGGGCATCCTTAATGAAACAACATACCTGTGAAAGGTTTGATGAAAATATTGAAAAAGCTTTTGTATTGTAAGCATTAGTCAAATAGGCTAGGAGAATAATTACATACATGATGATGATGAAAACGGTCATGCCATTGGCTATTGCAAACCAGGGCGCCTGCAAAAGGCTTTTTAAATATCATGATACAACAACCCAGCCAAGAGAAAAGGAACCTATACCTAGGCCCTTTAGGCATGATCCTTTCACATAATCCTTCCATATCCAACAAGCAATGGAGAAGGCTGTAACAAAAGGGGAAGAGAAAATTTGGTACTAAGTAGTATGAGAAGCTTGTAACACAGATATGCTTGCCCCTAAGCTTTTGCAGTATCATGCTAAAGCAAAGACTATCATGCTTGACTTCCCAGCAAAGAAGCAAAATTTTGGTCTACTAAAATAGTTAACCCCACATAAAATTTACCCCTGCTCAATGCATAAGATCAAGAGAGCAATCCAACTCAAAAAATCACTATCTTAAAGAGCCAAAAAATGAAATATTTACCCTAAAAGCTTGCAAAATAATTAGAACTAATTTTCTCAGGAACTGAGCATGGGGAAACAACTACAAGCTACCTGAAAAACATTAAGGCTTAAGATACTTCAAAATGTCAATGAAACCACTAAAATCCTTCATATCTTTGCTATGTAACCTTTAGATTCAAGTGTAACCAAGTTGATTGATGAGCAAAACAAAATATTGACATATTAAACACATGTAGTTAGAAATCACCCAGAGTTTACATCTCTTAGTAGAAGAAACAATTCCTAACGTGAAATTTCTCACATACAAGACAGCAAGCTTTCAAATAAATATAAAATATCACTAGATATATGGTTGTTGGCAAAAATAGAGAATGTGTGGGCAAAATTTTATCAACTCCATAATCCTACATATGCTTATGATCTAGGGTCTGAAGCTCGTCTCATTTTCTTTTCGAATGCTTTTCAAGTATTAATATTAAACACAAAAAGCATAAATTCAAAAGACAGGTACACAGAAAAATGACCTTGTACCTCTCCATTCCAATATGAAATAGCCGAGTCCCATGAGCTCATAGAAACTCCACAGTTTCTTCTGAATATGGTTCAGGACAAAGACAACTAGAATACCTAACATATCCAGCAATTCAAATAGAAGTGTGAAATATATCTGTTTATTGAAGCATACATGAAACATAAATATATTTCAAAATCTCAAAAAAATAAAGAAAACATTACAAAGATTTGGAAAGCAATTTATTAATCACATAGGGCAGAAATGGCATACGAACAAACATGGAAAGAAAATGCACTGATAGTATGTAGTCTCCTCTTCTCTCAATTCATAGGGGTTTTTATAGGATCACATAAAACCAGAAGAATTCAGCTGGTATAAACTGAAATCCCTCATGAACCTTAAAAATAAACTCCATGATAATGCACATTATTTCACTTTTCTTGTTTGCATCAAACACATCTTAGCAGCTTTAGAAAATAATGTGATTTCAAGAAGGGAAATGTGCACCTTTTGTCTAGAATACTCACAGGGTAGAATTGAGATGTAAAGTCTCCAAATACAGAAAGTTTGTCATGTTTGGGAAATTTGATCTGTAAACTTGCTTAGCAAATTTTGTGGGAGCAACAAATCTCTCCTAGCATGAATGCAAAATGTCAAGCATAGCCAAGCCAAGTAGTATACCATGCAGCTATAGGTTCATGTGTTCTTTCAGCAAAAAAACTTGAAACATTAGGAAACATGAACATGCATCCAACCTTCAAAGATGTGATTCGTCAAAAGTTTTTTTCTTATATTTTGAAATGGAAAAATAAAGTTCAGGAAACATAAACTCATAAACCCCTGATAAAAATTTCCTTAAAACTTTTGCAAAGTTTGTTTTACCAAATTTCTGAAGATTTGGAAATACACTAAATAAACACAATGCTACAGCAAACACATCATTTGCAACAGCAAACATAATTTGATTTTAAACACAAATAAACATGTTCTTTTGATTCAAAATTTCAAACCATATAAAGGTCTTATTGTCTGAAAATTTTACCATAAAACGCTAAAAACTAATTTAGAATGTCTATAAAAAAACTCGAACATCACAACATGTTTGACATTTTTCAATTACACACTTGGCACTATTATCCAATAATCTAAGACCTTCCAATGGTGACATGTATACTTGTCATCGCTAACCATATTAAATCAACCACTGAAAAGCTTCATTCTCCATGCGTGAAAATCTCTTCAAAAACTCTCCCCAAGATATAAAAAGTGCTTTCTGATCATCTCGAGAAAGGGTCCCCACCACTTTAGCAACATTCCCAACTAATTTTTCATGATACCCTAGAACCATGTTAGAAATATGATATGCCATAACTAGTAAACACGTTTTCAAAAAATAATTTCGAGAAGACTTATATCTCCATTTGCCAAGCTCTTGCATCCCAAATTATATGTAAATGTCAATCGCACTCTTGAAAAATATTTGAAATGCCTTAAACTAATGTAGTTGTTTTACAATGGAGGAAACTTTTATTTTTGTGGTGTAGATGAAATCCTGAGCTATATTCTTCTCATTTTTTACAACTTTATGATTAACGAATGCATTATCATGTGCATTACTTTTTCGACAGTAGTTCCATAGTCTTGAGAACAATTTCTCAAAAACAAATCTCTATTGGAAGATCCTATACGAAATGTTTGTAGACAGATAAAAATTTCTCCTGATATAAATGTCAAGCTCAAAATTTTTGACTCATTTTTTAATGAAGATTTAAATATTTTAAAAGATAAATTGGGAACAATGTTTTTTGATGTGTGAAGAAATACATCATCTATCATATCTTTCAAAAACATGTGGTTTATAATGAAGCAACGTTTGAATTAAAATTTTCAAAACAGTGCAATGCTCTGTATGCATAAAGCATTTACAGAAGTACTTATAGATCAATTCAAATTTAAAATTTGCTGATATAAAAATAGACAATATTCTACTCAAGTAAAGGCTTCACATTGTAAGAATTTTTTGTGGCTCTTTGATGTTGTTATTCTTTGTAACATGAAAATATTTGAAACAACTTAAAATATTTTGGTTATTGATTTGGAGCTATCTTCTACATTATTTGACGAACAATTTGAAGAATCATTCTCCAATTTTCTGCTACAAATTTTAGATGATATAATTCTCAGAAAATCGAATCATCTAAAATTTGTAGCACAAGACCGAAGAATGATTCTCCGAGTTGTTTGTCAAAAATGTGGAAGATAGTTCTGAATCACTAACCAAAATATTCAAAGTTGTTTCAAATATTTTTATATTACAAAGAATAACAACATTTAATAGCCAAAAATATTCAAACAATGTGAAGCTCTTGCCTGAGTAAAATTTTGACTATTCTTTATATCAACAATTTTAAATTTAAATTGATCTATAAATATCTCTGTACATGTCTTACGCATACAAAGCACTGTATTATTTTAAAAATTTTCATTCAAATGTTACTCAATCATAAGTCGCATGCTCTCAAAAGTGGTATGGTAGATGATTTATTTTTCCACACATCAAAAAATATTATTCTCAATTTGTCTTTTAAAAGATTTAAATCTTCATTAGAAAATGAATAAAAAAATTTAAACATGACATTTATATAAGAAAAACTCTCAACTATCTATAACCATTTCGCACAAAATTTTCTCATAAAGACTTGATTTCAAAAAATTATTCTTGAAACCATAAAACTCTCGCCAAATAAATAAAACACTGATGATGTCTTCATTAAACAGAAATCTATCAAAACTGAAAAAAAATATAATTCAAAACATCATCCACACCAATGAAATAAATGTTTGCTCTATTGTAAAACAAATACTTTAATTTAAAGTATTTCAAATATTTTTAAATGTGATAGACATCTACATATAATTTGGACCACAAATTAGATGGAGACCATGATCCATCCACAACTGAACCAAACAGCGCAATATCTTTCAACACACAAGAATGTACACAAAGAGGACTATGCTAATATTGAGAGTCCTTGTAAATTACCTCTAATTCAGCATCAGTAGGGCTCCCATCCAACATTTGGAAGAACTATTCATCCATTGCCGCTCACAATTTAAAAAATGAAAATGAAAAATTCAGACCTCAAACAGCGAGCTGATCTTCTATTAATGCCATTTAGAAACCCTGATCTTCTATTAATGCCATCTGAGAGTTGGAAAATGTTCTGTTGGGAGCTCCCATAGTCGCAAATCTTTGAACTTCCCTATTACAAACTTTGAAAAAAATAATATATTTTATCAACATTTTTACGCTACCTGAAATGCACAAGCTATCGAAACAACTGGACAAGAAGAAATAGATGTCCACACTCTCATAGACATTACCTTTTCCGTCGCTTGCTCTGCAACTCAAAACAACACCAATCTCCCTTATATTTCTCCAATACATAAATTTTGCTATTACAGACAGCCGAGGACAGCCACATGGATGAAGCGCTGTGCCTGAATTCGTCTGGCAGCAGATCGCACATCTATCATTCCTCTCTTTTCAAGTGAAGCATCTCGACGCTCAATGCATCTTCTTCCAATTCATGAATCCCCACGATTCCAACTAATTTTCCCCCATAGTGGCAAACGAGCGGATTCTGAAGCCAAACCCTCGTAGCCGCAGCGCTCTGTTCCCATTTTCGCAGATTCAAGAAATTTTTTGTGAATCTTAAGCTCTCCATTGCGAAAGAAAACAGAATGGCGTTGCCTTCCATTAAGATCGCGTCTTGTCCATTAGGGTCAAGGCTAAATGGCGGCAGACAGATCCATCTGCGGGCCAGGGGCTCGAGCCCTGAAAATAAATAGCTAGGGTTTGCATTTGTGAAGGGAATGTACGAGCATTAGCACTGATGCAATGAAGGAACGCCATTGCCTGTAGACTTGAGAAGCTTTGGGAAGATCTGAGATAGAAAGGAAGGACAATATTATTTCTATCACATCATCTCCTAATGGTGTGAGATGGATCCTTCCTCAATTGCCATTTTGTTTTAGGATTCGCTCCCTCCAAAGAAGAGGGTTATGTAAGGTACGATTTAAGACATGTGGTATGACATTCAAAACACGGTCTCTCAAAACGAGTTGGAGGTGAGTCATAGTAACGTTAAGTTGGAGGAATAAGTAAACAAACAAAACTACAAAAAAAGGTTGTTTTTAAGGGTTTATTTTAGGGTTTTGAGCAGGAATTTGATGGCGTAACTATCTTAGCACTTTTGGATTGTATATTTTTATAAAATCATAATTAGCACTTGTATTTAGGAGAGGTTCAATGATCACGTCGAGAGTTAATATTTACATATTCAAACATTATATAGAGTCTAGATATTATGGAGGAGACTCTGTAAACATAAAATAATGTTTTCGGAATACCCATAAAGTGTATTAGATTGCAGATGTGACAGTGGACAAAAAAGATGAAATCCATTTGACTCCAATGAAGATTTGCTTCAATCTTGATCTTTAATGCTGAGAGATTTACTTGCAAATGGAGGATACATAGGAAATGGACTTATCTGGAAACAGTGACAAGTATTAATGTTTATACGGATGATGTGCAGTTGGCTTGTTGAGATTACAATCTCCAACATTATATTATTTATCTCCTTTGTTTGTCCTGTTTGTTCTATCTAACTCATGGAACTTTTTCCATAACTGTGAAGGTTCCAAATTTGGATACAAATTAAGTTTAGAATGATGGGGGTGTGGAGAGAGATGGGGATTGCCTAACTTTTTATTGTGCACTTCTTCGTGCTTGGGTGGATAGCGTTTCCATGGTTCATGAATCTATTGTGTAAGATGAGGTGGATCTCATACATGCACAAGGAGGTACTTTTTATGATCATGCATTTTTCTTAGGAGGATGGTGTCTTTTCATTGTATTCCAGAGATATTGATTCCTTGTTATTGATGTATTTTGTATAATCGTGTTTCTAGGTTCTCTGGGTTTTCCACTCTAGATGTTGTATTTCTCTCCTTTATCCTTTCTAGCCAGTGTAGAGTTAAAACTGGTGCCCTATGGTTTTTCCTTGGTTTTGTTGGGAGACTTACTTTGTGATGTCTTCTTTATCCTTCTGTTTGGGTAGTGAGGTGCTACTTTTTGGGTTAAGGATCGCTTGGTGGGTATGTATTTATGTTATAGAGCCTTTTCCATTATGCCCTTATTTTCTAGGGGTTTTCCATTGGTTTTTGGGGTGAACTCATTTCCTTCTGGAGTTTTTTCTCGCTTCTTTCTCATGGGTATGCACTGAGATTTCCCCATCACATCATTCTCTTCTTCTTGAGATAGGGATTTTGTAGCTTTCTCATTGCTTGAGATTCTTGGTTTTATTATGGCTACTATTGATACTAGACCTACTGAAGTGGTCCATGAGAATTTCCTAATAAATTTGCATGGATAGAGGTAGTTTAGGATACCAAGACTATAGTGGTTTCTTCTCAAATGGGCCTAGACTCCTTTATGGTCTCTTACCTCTCTACAAACTTGGCTATTTGTAGAGACTAATAGCATACTTATTGAGGTGCCCCATTATGTTTTATTTAGAAAGATTTATACTAATATAAAGTTTAGGGATGTCTTTCAAAACCCTTTGGGATTTTTTTTCAGGTTGTTCATTCTCTGGTTTATATGTTTAATATATTTTTGGAATGGCTAGGTGGTTCTATCATCACAAGGATCCTGGGTACCTATAGTTCTTTGTAGTCTCCTTCTGTGGCTGAGAAATTCCCTTTTAAACGTGAAACTTTAGGTAGAAGGTTGTGTGAAACCATTTAAAATTCATTTTTATTTGACTATTGCCTTGGCTTCTTTTCCTCTAGTTCAATGGAAATTTTTAGCATGATGGTTCAAGGTTTCTTCTTGAACTACTTTTCTTTGAATATGTAATTTTCTATGGGGTCGGACCCTTTTTCATTTCAATTAGTGGTTCTGGTCAAAGCCTCTCTACCAAAAGAGAGTTTTTTTTGTGTGTGCTGGTGGTCTCACTTCTTGCGAGATCGTCCCTTTGGTCTACCTTTTGGATGTTTTGTAAGGGCTCAGTCCCTCTCCCAATTTATCTAATTAGAACATCTATTGTTAATAATTTTTTATATTTGCTAATTACATCATTACTAAATATAATAGTTTATGTTGATAGGGTATACATGTTGATAAATTGTACTGGATGATAATATTAATATAATTTTAATTTAGACATGTACTAAATGAGAACATTTATCATAAATTTAAACCTTTATTAGTTCTAATACTTGAAGCTAGTTATATGGATTTTAATTTTGGTTGTGAAAAATAACATAATTTTAACATAAGTTGTGATTAGTCGTCTCTCTTGTTAATGAGCGAGAAGGGAAGTCTTAGGGTTTCTCTTAGGGGCTACATAGGAGGCAAGAAAAGAGGATGGGTATAATGAAGATAATAATTCTACTCGTACTAATGCATTCCCTACTACCATTTTCTAGGTTGGTGCCTTGGCTAGTATCTTCAGGGCGACGAGATTCTTCTCTCTATAGTTTGTTACTATTTAGCACTTTTATTTCCCTTTCCCTAACACACTCATCTTTGGTTTGGCTTTCTCTTCTTTGAGCTACGCAAAAATTTCCTATATGGATTCACAGATTTTCGGGTCTTTGGGGAAGACATTATTTTAAAGGGGGTATTCTTGTGCCTCTTCCTCTTCTACTTGTGAGAACCTTTGAAAATGGTATTTTGGTTCCTATATGGGTCAAGTTTTGTTTCTTTTGTAGATTTTTCTACCTTTCTACTCAGTATTTGTGGGGAGTGTTTTTTGGGTTGTCCCTTGCCACTTTTGAGAGGGTTGGCCTTTTGTGGTTAGAACTTTGTATAGTGTGATTAGGACCTTGTATAGTGTCTCACATGTCTACAACAATAATAAATTTTAGCAATTTTAAATTGAGCATTATTAATTAAAGCTTTACTTTTAAAATAGCTACCATCATAAGCAATACACACATTAAAATATAATTCTAAACATTTATTAACTATCGTTTAAAAAAGATAAAAATATGCAACACATAAGAATCTAAAATATAATTTTTATAACAATAACCGTGACCAAGTTAATGACACTTCAAACTCCTACAAGAAACCAAATTTCTAAGTATTACAAAAGAAGAAAAAAATAATTTAAAATTACTTCTTATAAGAAGAATTATATAAACAATTATTGTATACTCCCAACATTTATTTAACATTATTTATTAACAAAATAAAAAATCTATCAACACACAAGAATCTAAAATATAATTCTTATAACAATAATCGTGACCATGAACCACACTTCAAACTTCTGCAAGAATGAAAAAAACAAAAGCTTTAAGTCTTGCAAATGAAAAAATATATTTTAATTAGCCAATAGGCTTCTTTGGGGAGAAACCTTTGACCGGAAAACTATCTCACGCTAAAAGATCGTGTCGTAAAAAAAAAATTGCAGCCAATTTTTTTCGGTTCTCTGGGCATGTACTTTGTCTTTATTCCTTTCAACAAAAACAGTTGAATCTACGCAACTGCATTTCCTCATAGGGTGCTGTGATCGGCCACAAGCCCGCTTAAACTGGCCCTTTTCGGTTTCCATTGAAGGGCCTCCCCCAAGCGGCAAGGTCACAAAGAGAAGACTCCTCGATGGAAAGATCACCGATGAGTTTACAGACATAGGGTCAATCGAAAATGTCTGCCAGGTAAGGGAACTCGATTTCTGATTTGGGTTCTTCATCACTTATGAGATTGAAAGAAAATGCATTCGATCTCATTTGGTATTCAAAATGCATTTTGTGGGAGCGGAAAAATACACAAATGTTTCAGTTTGTGTGTTCCAGGAAACAAGATTTTCCATTCTAACATGAGATAGATTATAAATGTGACTTGTTTTCGTGAGTTATTTGAAGCGAGGTATCATGAGACGGAAATGAGGTAGGTTTTTTCTCACGAGATTTAAGAAAAAAATCTATGAAATTAAAATATTTTGGTATCAGAAAATTTGAAAACAATGCGAGTGTTTCTTGTGAGGTTTTGGTAAGATAAGTTATTGGAGGATTTATGGGTGTATTCAATGAAAATTTTCCTTTGATCCTTGCTATTTGGTGTTTAATGAGGCTTTTGAATATCTTATTTGAGTAATCGGTTTCTTTCACAATATATGATATACAATAGGTTATGGAGATCTCTCAGCATCTGGGAGATAATATGGTGTGTGTGATTGCTATGAATGAGACTGAAGGGCTTGCACGTGGTCAGCTAGTTTTGAACACTAGATCACCCATCATGGTAAGGGTTTTAGGGCATCACTTTAAAGGAAAAGTAAATTTAAAATCGGTTTCAAAGGCACAAATATTTTGGTTACATAGCTTGGAAACACATATATTATACAAGCATTTTATATTTATTATGTTATTTTAGTCCAACCGATTTGTTCTGTTGGGTTCTATATGATTACTTCTTTTGACTTTTAAAAAATGACAGATAAGGGTTTAGGGAGTAGTTTATGGGAATGCATTCCGACTGGTTTGAGTGATGTCGTGCATGATTGAGGTCTTGAAGGGAATGCCCCTTCCTCTGCACCATCTCTCTTTTCTGGAAGTTTTGGGGAAAGCCCTTCAAGCAATTATTTTTCTTTTATGTTGACAGGTCCTTGGGCCTCTATGTGACATCCTGGGTACTAGGGACTTAAAGGAAATCTCCCTTCCATGGGTTCCTTTTTTGATAGTTGGACGTCCCTATTTTCCAGGAAGTCCTATTCTTGGTAGCTTCTAGCACCCCCTGGTTGTGGTTGTAGGTTTGATGTCCCAACATTAAAAAATTGTTAAGAATAAGATCCCTGGGATAATGATTTTATTGATGAGGACTACTGACAATGACACTAAGTTGAAAGATTAATCTCTATAACAAGTGTGGAATTGTGATTGTGTACCAAATTTGAACATTAACAATGAAAGTACATACAAAACTACATGTCTCTAACTAGTCAAATAATGAATATAAATCTGGTATTTGTTTGACTTAATCGCTTACCAGCTAATTGATTGCAGGATCATTGAATATTTTTATATGTTACAAATGTCTTTTTCAGTATTATTTTGAATATCCTATGTCGATTTTCTCAGTTTCTCAAGCTAGAGATCTGGATTTCTGGTCTATGCAACCAACCTGAAAGTGATTAAAATGTGCATTTAGAAAATATACTAATCTTAAAATGAATTGAATTATACGTTGATTTTAAATTAATTGTATTTCATGGAAGTAGTTAGTCAAAGAACAATTTTGCTTATTTGTAACATTTACAACAAATGTTCACAAAGGGTTACCAATTGATTATCTTTTCCATCATTTAGTAATGTTTCATTCAAAAGTGGCCTATATCTAGCTTGAGAAACTGCTAGACTTCTACCTATTTATAACATGAATTAATGTCATTGAAGCAATATTATTATATGTCCAAAGAGTTTGAAAAGTTGATAATCAGATGTGTTAAGAACTTAAAATTGATTGCTTATAGAAAATACAAATGTGTACCTAATTTATCACTTGTTTGCACCATTTTAGAGTCTAATACATATCAACTTTTAAAGCCACAACTTGATATAGTGATTTTTAGAAATTGTATTCCCTTTTATGTGCTTCAGTGATAATGATGAGAAATCTTGCCTGAACACACCCTCATGAATATGTCAGGAAAGGTTATGGTGGTTTGCTACCCTTTTTTTGGCAACACAAATATTATGTTTTATTTGTCCAAAAAAATGCAACTGTTATTGTAAAAAAAATTTGAAAATCTCTGTGAGCTTAGAAAAACTTAACAACTAAGCATTTTGTCAAATTCATCCCTTCTGTTTTGTTTTCTTGGCAAATCTTTCCTTCCTTATAAATTATAATGTATGGGTTGTTGCAGATATTATTCAAGATTTGCACAATTCCTACAATGCATTCATTGATTTCATTGTAGAGCTAGTTGGAAACGTAGAAAAGAAAATGTCCAAAGATTCCTTTACTTTGCTAGAAATTTTTTTGTTAGATGAGGAATCTATGCTAACTTTCCAGCAAATGCAAAAATTAATAGAGCAGATTTTATGTTTCCTATAAATGCATTGTTTCAATCCCTCGTTGCAACTATGAGTGGGAAACTCAAGGCTACACACCTTATAGGCAGAAAGGTGGTGCTCTTTTAGCCACCAAGGGCTTATGTGATAAACAAAAGCATAAGCCATCCAAATCGTAACTAAAACAAATGCTAGTGCAACATGTATTTCTTTAGTTTAGAAGCCAAGTTGGTCATTTGAGAGAAAGGTTTGAGTGTTTATTTTACTCTCCTTATTGACTGTGCAAAATTAATACATAGTGCTCTTTAATTTTTCTAAACTTTAGTTAGTTTCGTTCTTGAATTATCTGAATACATCTTTTGGTATGCTAAATCTTCAGGATTTAAAATTAATTTATTATTCATTACAATTGTAGATGATGTTGGAAATACAATAATGGGAAATCAAGATACTATGGGGGGGTGAATCAGATCTTCAAATTTAAACACTTAAAACAAACTGATCCACATTCATACATATATGAATCTAATGTAAACTCAGATAGCATCCACACAATGAAATAAATAACACATAACACAATAACTTGGTAACCCAGAAACCCAAATAGGTAAAACTGGGGTGGGGATGACACCCACAAAATTCTCCACTACTGCAGTAATAAA
>MU223183.1:1362915-1377580 GCA_018584345.1 Thuja plicata | reverse complement strand
TGTGGGGGGGAGAATAAGAGCTGATGTTTGGAGAGATCTTCTCTAATCTCAGTGAATCAAAAGGATTACTCAGAGGAATCTCCACTCTCTCCACAAAATGTGATCTTACCTTCTTCTTTCTTTTTACTTCTTGCCATTCATATTCTCTTAACCTAGCAACCCCGGGATCCGCCTGGGCCACTGAAAAACCCCCTCTCCCCAAGGCAGAATGGGGATCATTGGATTGCTTAGCCGGTTCAGCTCTGGGTTTTAGGGCCCCCACAATCCCTGGGTTGCTTGAATTCTACAGTGCATACTTTGTTTTGGTAAAATGAATCAACTGGCTATCTAAATCCTTTAAAGTGAAGACTTTTGGAAGCCGAGTAGTAGTGCATTTTTCAGATTTCTTGTCCATGCAAACCCTAGATCCCAGGGTAGGCTTATTTACCAAGGGAAAAATCTATTTTGAATTTTTTCTTTCATCAAAGCTTTTCTATTTTTGCTTGGCGATAAAAGTTTTAAGATGATCGTAGTTAGGGCTTGGGGAACTCACATTATTTTGACGACAATCCACAGCTCGGTGTCCATATAACCAACAATTAAAGCAGTAGCCAAAATAACCAGTATCGCTGGTATCCTCTTTCGAAGCCTTGCTTTGTTCATAAAACCCGATGTCAGTATACCTTAATTTTTTGAAGGCGGTTTTCCGCGGTTTAAATCTTGGTTTCGCTGTCTGCTGAAATTCGCCTGTTTTCGCATCCATTTTTGTAAATCTCTTAGATTTTTGAATGACTGTAAAGTTCACTCTCAATTGTCATCAAGAATTCGCTGTTGTAAAAGCCCAGATCGCTACCACCTTGGATGAATTTCTCATGTAAAATTAGACCCAATATGAGTAATTCGCAGGCCTAAAAGTAGAACGTAAACCAACTGCTCCTACTGCCTAATTCACAAGCCCCAAAAAGGGTAATTCGCTATAAGAGTACTCAGAAAATATATTTGGATCAAAGGGAGCTCCACACAATTAATCAGAGCAATCACTTGTGTAATCTTCTCATGATGTTGATCACTCTTGGTCATGGAAGGCGATGGGTATGAATGTCTTTTGTAACAAATTCCTCTGTATATGATGCTGCGACTTGTTTGTCTCCAATTAACTGATTGTGGTAGCAATGGTGTCTCACAGTCTTGTGGAGATCTTTGATCTGCTGTGCTACGCTTCCAGTGGTCCTCAAAATTGCTGATTGCCCACTGCAATCTCTTTCTTGTTTCTGATTATCACGACTTAATGATTCATCCACCTCTAATTCATTCGCAGCCTAACTGATATTTCTGCGCCATTGTATATCACTTCGATGGTCTTCACTAAAGAATTCCATGATTCCCAGATGGAGATCGATGTGCAGGCCTCGAAAATATTTATATTTCAAATCGTTAAGTACGCTACCTTTGATGTCCACATTCACCAACAAAAAGAAGTCGTCCAACTATACTGGAATGAATCAACACCCTGATGAATTCAAGCTTACTGTTGGATAAATGCAAATTCAGTCAACATAACCCTCAAATTTGCTATTGTAAATGGAAATATCTGCACTTTATGGAATTCGCCCTTGTCCTGGCCCTAGATCGCCCTCTTATTATGCATTTTCAGTCACTTTATCACTGATTTATTGGCTGTAAATGAATCGCCCATCACTCCATACAAATTCGCCCTTGGGATATATGGAAATTTGCCCTTCCCTTCTTGCTGAAAATTGCTCTTCCTTCACAATATTCTGATGTTCTAAGAAGTTGATTCGCTGCCCTGCTAAAATATGAAATTCGCCTTAATAATATAGTATTTTACTTTATAAATATAAATATATATTATTTTAAAATATTTATGATAAAACATAAATTTATTTTAAATATTTAAAAAGGATAGATATGAAAGTTTCTAAATTTTCTAATATTTTAATATAAATTTAAAAACTTGCTATTATTAATAATATAATTATTAGATGATCATCATTTTTTTTAAATCAGTAAATGGCCAAAACCTGATAATTTTATTATTATTATAATAAATGTTACGAAAACTTTGTTCAAACGGGCACAGGTAGGAAAGAACAAAGTCAAGAAAAATTCCAGTCTTGCCCCAGGATCAATGATCCACTGAATACTTACAAAGAAAGCTATAGGGGTATACCCCTTTCACTAAAAGAGTCTTACAGAAAAATTACAATATAATTTTTAAATAATAATGTTGGATTTGAGTGTACTCCTGCCATTGTATTAATACATATGCTCTATTCTGCCTTATCTCCATTATGTTTCGAGGTAGATGATCATCATTACACACACACACACACACATGCAATTTATTTAATATATTTGATATTTAATGTATGATATTAGTATGGAATGTAATGTTTTTATATTTTTTTGCTAGGTCATGTAATTTTAGATTTTTTATCGGTAATTAATTTTAGATTTTTGTATATATTACTTATTTATAATTATTTTTTAATTTAATTTTCTTTTTAGCACAAATAAATATTTCTATATGGTTTATTATATATTATTATTAATTTATAATCTTTTTAATTTAAAAGAATTTAATACAAATTATTCGCTCATAAAATGAAAGGTGTTAAAATGACCAAACAATCATAAATAAATCATATGACAGGTAGGGGTGACCGTCAAATTTTAGGCCTTGTTTTGAGTGTTCCAGTAGTTAAGCGCATCATTTCTAAGGCGAAAAAGTCTTGATATTTTTTAAAAGTTTAAAACTTATTATTTAAGTTTTTGGACTTTATACAGGTTGTTTATTTTATATTAGAATATAATCTATATAATTAAAATTACTTTATATTTTATTTATATTGTTTTTTCTCAAAATAATTAACATTAAAAATAATAGTAAATAAATGAAAGATATATATTATTTGATTAGTGTGTTTATAATTAATTTATAGAATTTTAAAAATAATAATATAGATCTAATTTTATGATTTGTTATTTAAATTATTTACCAACAAGGTCATGTTATGTTTGAAATATGGAGAGGGAGGCATCTGGAAGAAGATATAGCAATAGAAAGAGGTAGATATAGAAGGGGGGAGAGAGGGGGTAAGGAGAAAACAATAGAGAGGAAGAAAGCGATAGAGATGGAGATGGATATGGAGGAGAGGGATGTGTAGAGAAGAAAAGGAATAGATAAAGAGAGAGGAGAAAGGGGTAGATAGAGATGGGAGAGATAAATATATAGAGAGGAGATAAGGGAAAAATAAGAGAGGGAGAGATGGAAAGATGAAGATAGCGATGTGTGTGTGTGTGTGTGTGTGTGTGTGTGTGAGAGAGAGAGAGAGAGAGAGAGAGAGAGAGAGAGAGAGAGAGAGAGAGAGAGAGAGAGAGAGAGAGAGAGAGAGAGATATNAGAGAGAGAGAGAGAGAGAGAGAGAGAGAGAGAGTTATTCAATTAAGTATTATCATTGATGTTACACATGTATATACACTTATGTAGTGATATTACACAAATGTCTACATCCAAACCGAGCACAGCCAGTGTATGACAAGTGATTTTTAGTATAGACCAAGCTTAATCAGGTATTGAGGAAGTTCTGTATTAACTGAGTTCACTCAGGCGACACAGAAAGTTTGGTATTAACCGAGTTGTGCATTCAGTGTTAGCCGACTAACACTGGTTTACATTTTATGTATAATTGGTTAATTGCAGCTGAAAGACTTAAGTTTTATTGTTTATTTGGCAGGTTATTCAAGCCGACTTGACAAGGCTTATCATATATATACAAGGTCAAGTTTGGATTGAATTAGAGTGTGATGTGTATGTTTATGATATAAAGTGTGGAGGTGCAATCAAATGGGATTTTGATTAAGGACAGAACATACAGAGCTGCAAAAGAATATTTGATAAGTGAGGATCAAGTGTTTGAAGCCAGAACAAAGATTTGAATCAACAAAGACAATTTCTTACACAAACAAGTCAATTCATTGTTACTCTCTAACAATTGTAACAATGATCTAAATCTCTTAACAGAGTAGACCTAACAGTCTTTTGTAAATCCTCTAACAAGGTAGCATTTTTGCATTGAAGTGTTTGAAGACCTCTAGCAAGGCCACTCCTTACAGGGTGTTTTAAATCCTCTAACAGGGTCACACCTAGCAGTGTGTTTTTGTAACCTTTAATAGGGTTGGCTCCTAATAGGGCTCACTTACAAGAGTGAAAACAGTAACTAGTTACATTGGTGGTTTTTCCCATATTGGGTTTCCATGTTAAATCTTGGTGTCATCTATGTTCATGTTATTTGTTTCATGCTTTATGTTTTTGCACATTATCACTAAAAGATAAATTACATTGAATATCTTAAGATTGCTTTGTTAACCGAGTTACAACAAAATATATTGATTGACCGAGTGACAGTGAAATTGATTAAGACATCTAAGGGACAGGGATTTGTTTTTGTAGTAACTGATTCACCCCTCCCCTCTCAGTTACTCAACTCATTTCCAACAATTGGTATCAAAGCTTCAAGTGCTTACAGGGAAGGTTTCAAGGCCTAAGCTAAAGACCAGAGATGTCTTATAGAAGGGAGATCCCCAAACTCAACAAAGACAACTTTGCTGCATGGCAAGAGTTGATGAGGCTATATCTATCTACTATTGGAGATACTGGTTTGTGATTCCCAGATCACAAGTATATAGAACCATCAAGACCTATATTTGTGGATCAGATGGTGGACATGAAGCATCATAACATAATGATGATTGATATAGATTCTTCTCTCAACTATTCTAAATTTGATGAAGTAAAGGAATGCCCTACTGCCTATGATATGTGGAAGAAACTAAAAGAAATCCATGGTGGAGATGACAATGTGAAGAGAGCCAAAGTAGGAAGTCTCAGAGGTTAGTTTGATCAGATGAAAATGAAAGAAGGAGAAAACATTATAAAATACAGTGAAAGAATTAAGAAGAGTGTTGGTGCAATCAGAGCTGCCGGTGGAATAATTGATGACAAAACAATGGTTAGTAAAATATTAAGAACTTTACTTCCTATCTATGCAATTAGAGTTTCAGCTATTCAAGAGATGAGGTGCAGTAATGATATAAGCCTAGATGCATTGATTGGAAGGCTATCAGGTTTTGAGTTGGACAATTTTGACAATTATTCTCCTAGTCTTAGCCATTTTGAGTCTATATTCAAAGCTAAATTAAACCTTGGCAAGAAGGATAGGGTCTCAAAAGGAAACTAGATTGAAAGTGATAGTGATGATGAATCTGATGATGAAGATATAGAAATCATTGAAGCATTACTTGCAAAGAGAGCTGCCCAAGGAAAGTACAAAGGAAGAATACCATTGATTTGCTTTTCATTTAATGAGGTTGGCCACATTGCTGCTAAATGCCCTAACAAAGAAGACAGATGAGAAAAAGTTCAACAAGTACAAAGGCAAGAAAGATTTCAAAAATTACAAAAGCTACAAGGACAAAGGTAAGAAATCCTGTTACATTGCTAAAGATTCTGATAGTGATGAAGATGAAGATGAAATGGTTTACATTTCTATTAAGGATGAGTCAGATAATGATGAGGATGAAAAGACAACACTTTTCTCACATATTGGCAAAAATGACACCTGGATAATTGATAGTGGTTGTTCTCATCACACGACTGGTGACAAAACAAAATTTGAACATCTTGAGCACTATGATGGTGGGAGTGTCAGTTTTGGGAATGACGAACCCTGCTATGTGAAAGGAAAAGGTTGCATTACTCTAACTGAAGGAATCAAATGTGATAATGCTTATTGGGTTAAAGGACTAAGGCATAATCTACTAACTGTAGCACAGCTAAATAACATTGGTTTCAAGGTAGAATTCATGAATGGAAAGGCCAAGCTCCTGGATGGTAAGGGAAACCTAGTTGGAACTGGCAGGCAAACAAAAGGTAATTTATTCTATCTTGATCTCACTGAAAGTTCATGTTTTATTGCACAAGTAGAAGAGAGCTGGTTATGGCATAAAAGATTGTCATGTGAATTTTGATAACTTGGTCAACATTAGCAAGAACATAAGAGTAAGAGGTATTCCTATTTTGAAAAAACTCAAGTTGGCTATATGCAAACAATGTCAAATTGGGAAGATGAGAAAATCTAGTTTCAAGAGAAAGAACTATAATACTGAAGAAGTCTTTGAATTGGTGCATACTGATTTGTGTGGACCAATTGGAACAAAAATTTACACTGGTGAAAGGTATTTCATTCTATTTTTTGATGATCATTCAAGAATGATGATTGTTATGTTTTTAAGAGAAAAATCAAAAGCTTTTCAGAAATTCAAGTGGTACCTTGCCAAAATTGAGAATGAAACAAGAAAGAAACTTAAATGCCTAAGATATGATAGAGGAGGTGAGTTCATTTCTAATGAGTTTAATTAATTCTATAGTGAAAGAGGAATCAAGAGACATTTATCTGCCCTTGGTACACCACAGAAAAATGGTATACCAGAAAGAAGAAACATATCCATTATGGATTGTGCAAGAACCTTGATGATTGAAAAGAATGTTGCAACCAAATAGTGGAAGGAAGATATCAGCACTACAATACACACCTTGAATAGAGTTCAACTGAAGAAAGGTACTGGTTAGACACCTTTTTAATTATGGTATGGCTATAAACCCAATGTTTGTTATTTCAAAGTATTCGAAAGCAAATGTTACATCTTGAAGGAAGCAAGGAATAGAAAATTTGATGTTAAAGGTGATGAAGGAATATTCCTAGGCTACTCCAGTAAAAGTAAAGCATATAAATGTTTGAATCTTGCTACTCATAAATTTATAGAAAGTGTGCATATAAAGATTGATGAGTTTGCAGAAATATGTGAAGAACAGAGAAGTAAAGAACCCGAGGACTACAAGAATTTTGTGTATTATGAACCTGATACTATTCCTAAGACACAGGCAATGATGATTGGTCAGCAACCATGTCAGCCATTGAATTCATCAGTGCAAATTTTTTTACAACCAGTTCAACCCGAGTTGCAGCCTGTGCAACTTGAGTTGCTTGCAGAAGAAACATATGTTAGAGTAGTCTTAGTTTAGCTAATAATTAATTCATTTAATTATTAGTCTATCTACTCTTTGCTTAAGTTATACTTAGGCAGCTTTCTATTTCTTTAGGGTTTCCCTTTTAGGGTTTTGGTATCCTTTTATAAGGACTCACCGCTTTGTATTTGATTATCGAGATTGTATTCAGTATTGTTGTTAATAGAAAATCTTTTCTTGCAACATGGATTTCAACTCTCTGGCTTTTTGGCCGCCATAGCTTTCTGTCTTCTCTTCTATCTTGCTTCTATTCTGTGACAGGTTTGCATGTAGGTGATCTTGGGAGATTAGCTTTCAGCCTAATCCCAACATGGTATCAGAGCTCCCAGAGTTTTTTCAGCCCCAGGGGCTTATTTTTGACTTTTGAGGGCTTTTTGACCCCCCGGGACTGTTTTCGCTCTATCTTGAGCATCCGGGGGTCTTTTTCCGACTTCCATATACCGTTGGAAAGCTCTTTCTGAGAAATTTCTGATGATGGAGGTTGGGATTTTAAGTTCTACCATTTAAATAGTGTTTTTTTTCTGTTGAAGTCTGATGTCTGTTCTTGCCTTCTGGGAGTCATATCTGGCTCATCCGGACTCCATTTTTGGCAAACGAGATATTGTCGAAAAGCTGGTTCAGTGAACTATTCAGTGGCAGAGGTATTTTTTCTAGATTCTGCTCTAGGTTTTCTCTCCTCTGAGTTTGGCAGTTTATGCACTCTGGTTTATTGCTTGGGTTTACAGGTCCTGGGATCTCTTCTACTGTACTTCTGGTTCACTCTTCTTTCTGACTTCTGAGCTTGTATGCTTCTTCTATAGCATCTTTTTTTCTGTAAACGCACTGAGATAAAGTGCCTTTTTCTACATTTCTGGGATTTCGAGCACCTTGTATGGTTGTTGTACTCACACTCTGTTATAAAGTGCCATGGGGGGTTACGATGCTTTTGCCTTTTTAGGCGCATCCACCTTTGTCAAGTAAGCCTACCTTCCATGAAATTATCCCATGCTGTGTGTTGATGACACTGCCCTTTATCCTATGTGTGTACTTCTATTGCACTGTTGGTGTTCCTGGTTCTTCTTCTGCAGATGTTTCTGGCATTGCATTTCAGTGTTCCTGTCACCTCTCCCAGTTTAGCATTATGGGGGGGTTCACCTGTTGGTTCTATTGCTTCCTGGTTCGATTGATCAGCTCTTCAGACATTGTCTTCTCTACCTGGTCATGCACTTCAGTGGGGGTTCCAGCAGTCTCTTCTGACAGAGTTTTTAGCTACATGCTTCTGAGATGCTTCTTGCTCATTCTTGTTCCTCTCTTTGGGACTTTCCCTAGATTGAAGGCTTGGTTTCCTTCATTAAATTTTCTTTCTTGTACTTGGGTACCTGATCAAGCATTGTTGCCGGGACCCATCTTTCCTGCTTTCTGCAGTAGTTTAGCTGTTTTGCTTCTCCCTAAGTTACACTTAAGGGGGGGTGTTAGAGTAGTCTTAGTTTAGCTAATAATTAATTCATTTAATTATTAGTCTATCTACTCTTTGCTTAAGTTATGCTTAGGTAGCTTTCTATTTCTTTAGGGTTTCCCTTTTAGGGTTTCAGTATCCTTTTATAAGGACTCACCGCTTTGTATTTGATTATCGAGATTGTATTCAGTATTGTTGTTTATAGAAAATCTTTTCTTGCAACATGGATTTCAACTCTCTGGCTTTTTGGCCGCCATAGCTTTCTGTCTTCTCTTCTATCTTGCTTCTATTCTGTGACAGGTTTGCATGCAGGTGATCTTGGGAGATTAGCTTTCAGCCTAATCCCAACAACAGAGTCACAGACAAAGGGAATTGAGTCTCAGATAGAGGAAACTGAGTCTCAGACAGTGGAACCCGAGTATTAGATAGGAGAGTAGAATATAATGTTTGAGCACAGAGAACCTAGTGGATCAAGCCTAGAATCAAAATTGAAGGAACCTACACTTGCCAAATATGTCAGAAGGCATCATGCACTTGAGCAAATAATTGGAGATCAGACATAAGGTATAATGACAAGGAACAAACTTAAAGGTACATGTTTTCTTAGTGAATTTGAACCTAGATCCATTAAAGATGCATTGAGTGATGAAAGTTGGATAGAAGCCATGAATGAGGAAATTGAATAGATTGAAAAGAACAAGACTTGGACTCTTGTGCCTAGACCAAAAGTCAAGAATGTGATTGGTACTAAGTGGGTTTTTAGTAACAAGTTAAATAAAGAGGGTGAAGTTTCTAGAAACAAGGCAATATTAGTGTGTAAAGGATATGCTCAAGAAGAGGGTATTGATTATGGAGAAACTTTTGCTCATATTTCTAGACTTGAAGGAGTTAGAACTCTTCTAGAATATGCTGCATATAAAGGATACAAGGTATACCAAATGGATATAAAGTCTGCATTCATGAATGGAATTATAGAATAGGAAGTCTATATTGAGCAACCTGAAGGATTTGTTGATCCTAGCAAAAAGAATATGGTTTTCAAATTGTACAAAGCTTTATATGGACTGAAGCAAGCTCCTAGAGCCTAGTATGAAAGATTGCATGGTTATTTGATTAGTATTGGATTTCAGAGAACTAATCACAATAGTAGCCTGTACATGAAAGAAGGACCTCAAAACAAGATATTGTTAGCAAAGATATTCGTTGATGATATACTATTCATTGAATATGATGATTTATGTAAAAAAAATTCAGAAGCAATGAGTAAGGAATTTGAGATGTCTATGTTTGGTGGAATCAAATTATTTGTTGGTTTACAAGTTCATCAGATAAAGGATGGTATCTACATTACTCAGTCTAAATACACCAAAGAGATACTGATGAATTTTGGAATGGAAGATTCTAGACCAATCAGGACACCTATGTGTACTGGACATAAGTTGACTAAGGATGATGATTCAAAGGAGGTAGATCAGACTACCTATAGATCCATGATTGGTAAACTTCAATATGTTGTTCATAGTAGACCTGATATTGCATTAGCAGTTGGTATTGTTGAAAGGTTTTCAGCTAATCCTAGAGAGAATAATTTGATGGCTATCAAAAGGATTCTAAGATATCTTAAGGGAACTGAAGATTATGGATTATGGTATAAGAAAGGAGGAAAATTTGACTTAAACACTTTTACTGATGCTGATTGGGTAGGAAGTGTTGATGACAGGAAGAGCACAAGTGGTGGAGCATTATTTCTTGGAAAGAGATTAGTCTCTTGGACTAGTAAGAAATAGAATTGCATATCTCAATCTACAATAGAGGCATAGTATGTTGTTGCAATAGTAAGTTGTTCAAATATCATATGGTTCAAACAATTGTTGTCAGGTATGAAGGAGGAGATCAAAGAACTAGTTATTATCTACTGCGACAAAAATAGTGCTATTAATATTTCAAAGAACCCTGTGATGCATACTAAGACCAAACATATTGCAATAAAGTATCATTTCTTGAGAGAATTAGTTCAAGACAAAGAATTAAGGTTGGAATATGTGAATACTAAAGAACAAATTGCAGACATATTCACAAAAAATTTACCTAAGGATGCATTTTTTGTATCTAAGAGGAAAGCTAGGGGTGATTCCCCTAACTAAAGCTCACTAAAACACAGTTTAGTGGTGCATCAACCGAGCTACAATAAAGATCTAACAAGTTTATGTAGTTTTGTCAGAGCTTATTGCATAAGTACATCAGGTACATTATAACTTAAAAGAGAAATATAGAAAGACTATTGGATAGAGTCTTTGGCATTGGATGTCAAAGAGGGAGAGTTTATTGATGTCATGCCAAAGAAATTAGTTTATCAGAGGAATAAATTTTATCAGAAATAAAGATTGATGTAAGAGGGAGTTTTTGGATGTGAATCAGAATGAAGCTAAGGATATTAAAAAGTTTTTCATTGCTCTACAATTCTTTGTATTATGACATGTTCTGTTGCCATCAATGCCAAAGAGGGAGATTGTTGAAGACAATTATTCAATTAAGTATTGTCATTGATGTTACACGTGTATATACACTTATGTAGTGATGTTACACAAATGTCTACATCCAAACCAAGCAGTGAGTGTACGACAAGTGATTTTCAGTATAGACCAAGCTTAGTCGGGTATTGAGAAAGTTTTGTATTAACCGAGTTCACTCGGGTGACACAGAAAGTTTGGTATTAACCGAGTTGTGCATTCAGTGTTAGCTGACTAACATTGGTTTACATTTTATGTATAATTGGTTAATTATAGCTGACAGACTTAAGTTTTATTGTTTATTTGGAAGGTTATTCAAGCCTACTTGACAAGGTTTATCATATATATACAAGGACAAGTTTGGATTGAATTAGAGTGTGATGTGTATGTTTATGATATGAAGTGTGGAGGCAAAATCAGATGGGATTCTGATTAAGGAGAGAACATATAGAGCTGCAATAGAATATTCGATTAGTGAGGATCAAGTGTTTGAAGCCAGAACAAAGATCTGAATCAACGAAGACAGTTGCTTACACAAACAGGTCAATTCATATTTACTCTCTAACAATTATAGCAGTGATCTAAATCTCTTATCAGAGTAAACCTAATAGTCTTTTGTAAATCCTCTAACAAGGTAGCATTTCTGCATTTAAGTGTTTGAAGACCTCTAACAAGGCCATTCCTTACAGGGTGTTTTAAATCCTCTAATAGGGTCACACCTAGCAGTGTGTTTTTGTAACCTTTAACATGGTTGGCTCCTAACAAGGTTCACTTCAAAAGAGTGAAAAAAATAACTAGTTACATTGGTGGTTTTTCCCATATTTGGTTTCCACGTTAAATCTTGGTGTCATCTGTGTTCATGTTATTTATTTCATGCTTTATGTTTCTGCACATAATCACTAAAAGATACATTACATTGAATATCTTAAGATTGCTTTGTTAACTGAGTTACAACAGAATATTTTGATTGACCGAGTGACAATGAAATTGATTAAGACATCTAAGGGATAGGGATTTGTTTTTGTAGTAACTGATTCACCCCTCCCCTCTCAGTTACTCAACTCATTTCCAACAAAGAGGGGGACAAAGAGAGGGTGAGATAGAGAGGAATACATAAAAAGAGATATAGATGGTGGGATAGATTGATAGAGAGATAAGGAGATATATAGAGGATGAGAGGGAGAGATGGACAAAGGGATAAATACTTAGTATCTTTCATACCTCTATGACATGCCCATTGTACATTAAGGTGCGATTGCTAGTTTTATAGAAAAGGCCAGAGGTAATGTTTCCATTTTCATTGTATTAGCAGGACAAATCTCACATGTTTCTAAATTCATTTTAACTTTCTATTTCCATTTTCACTGTATTAGGGGGACAAATCTTACATGTTTCTGAAGTCATTTTAACTTTCTATTGGAGAACTTATGTTTTTTGAACAGAAGTCACAAGTTCAAATCTTCTAGAGGGTAAGATATGAATAGTACTATTAGGTGCTGTGGACTATAAAATATTGTGGTCTTTAAGAAGAAATTGCATTCTTAATAAGAAATTTAAAATTCAAATTCCTATATAAATTTTAAATACCAAGTATTGCTAATCACCATTATTGTTTTATTCAAATGTTTTTTTAATAACTTAGCCTCAACTCTTTAATCTAGATGTATTTATTAGTTTATCATTGTAGTCTATTAGTCACCCTCTATTAGTTACATAAAATTTATTTGTTTTCCTTTTTCAATATCAAAATGATAAAAATTTAAATGCTAATTAAATTTCATTCAAATTACTTGTCTATGTATTTTATGTACTTACAATAGTAATTACATAGAGATGGTCTATGCACTTACAATGGTTTTGAAATTTTAGTGAAGGAAGGGTATAAAAATCCACATCACCTTTAATGACCCATGCGTGTATCCCCTGAAACCTGTATGGAGATAAGAGCAATATAAAAACATATCTCAAAGGAGAATGACATGGAAATATGATTTTCAAAGAATCAAGTGAAGAAGTATCTCATTCCACCTCTTACAAATCAACATCATTTTTCAAAAAGGTCTACTACACAATTTTGTTGCACTCATCAACACCAATTATTCTAGGAGCTCTTAGCACACCTCTTTTGTTCTTTTCTTCTCCACCAAACCTGCAAAATATCAATATATTAAATTCTTGCAAACAAACTTATAATTTCCTTGCAACATTTTAGTACTACCATATTACATTATAATATTAAAAAACTGATGGCTGAATATTATTAAAAATACAATTAATAATGATGAATAAGTATACTCGTAGTTATAATAACTATATTAATATTCATCTTGTTGAAAATCTAGAATACTGAGAGGGGAGGAGTGAATAATTATTCCTCTAAAAATATTACAGCTTTTAAATAGTTGTCCACATAACATAATTAAACTTGCAGAAAAGAAAGGAGCAGTAACCAAATAACACACCACCACATAATATCAAAATTTTTATCTTGGAAACCCAAGATGGGAAAAACCACAAAGAGGGTTAACTCTTAGGTATTAAGTAACCAGTTACATAATACACACGTGGCTCACTATTGAGGCAACTCACTATCGAGTGGCTCACTATTGAAGGAGCTCAATGCCCAAAATACAAAACTGGCTATTACAACTGAGAAGCAACTTGTTGTTGGACTGTATAATACAAAACTCAATTGTTACAATTGCATCAGTATATGCATAAAATATAATTCTCATTGAAGTACATAGTTCTTATATACCATCACTAAACTACACATATATTATTTGTTATATACATCAATAGACCGCTTTCATATATCACATATCATCATTATTGTCATACCTTGTGTTGATGTTGCTTCTTATATATGCATATTCTAGATCTGTATCCTTTCATGTCAGCTTAAACCGGAGATGGACATGTGTAAGCATGTAAACATAAAAGTTTTGGAGATGTCGGTAATGTGAAAAAGATTTCTCACGCTATACCAAATACGAGTGGACCAAATACTTTGGTACACTACTATAAAGATCAAAACTTGTACCGGTAATACCACTAGCAATAACAATGCTACCGGATTAAAGGATATATCTGGGATATGCATGTCAGACCAATCAATGACATCACTCACAAATAACAACATTCTCCCCCTTTGTGATTGATGGCAAGAAATATTTTTTGGACTGCCAAAAATTGCAAAAAATCCAGAACTCTCCCTATGAGGAATATCCTTATTTTTGTTATTTTTTAGAATCTTTTATTTTTCTTTATGTTACTCCCCCTTTTGACATCAATGAACAAGGGGTAATGCCTCAAAAAATATATGCAAATTCAAAATTTCTAACCTCAAATGTTGAAGATGCGCTCAATGTACGATCGAAGAAAGATTGCCTAAATTTGTGAAGTTGGGCGACCTACTTGCCCTTGTTATCATTCCATCATTGAATTGTATTGGTAAGGAGATGTACATGAACATGAATAGATGAAATTAAAGATTCTTCATCTTAAATGGAGCCAGGTTCGGAGGGAGATACTTGTTGTGCCTTCAGGATAGCATCATAGCACGATTCATTAATGTAATACTATATGCACATATTTCCTGAATATTTCCTAAGGGCATAATGATATATATATA
>MU223183.1:1322763-1344140 GCA_018584345.1 Thuja plicata | reverse complement strand
AATTTTGGATCTCTTTCCTTTGTTCAATCTTAATTATAATGTAAGCCCTTAACTACACGATATGGAAGATTTTTGCTGTGGTTTTCAGGAGGATATTATCAAGCAGGCACCTAAATCACTCTGTCACCGAAGATTCTAGAATGGATATCTACAAAAATATCAACCTATTTGTATGAAACATAAAGCTGTATCCTTAAAAATAGCAATGTAATAGATGTATCATTAAAACCTCGATATTATCGAGCAGTGGGTATGCCCACTGAAATTTTGTATTTCTAGATAATTACTGATTGTTTTAGAGATGTGGGAATGCCCGCGGGAACTATGTATTTAAACAAATCTCGACAATTGTTTAGTCATGGGTATGCCCACGTAAATTTTGTATAAGTACACGACCTATGGTCCTAGGCAAGGCTGGAGGTTTTCTCAACCCCGCTCTTTCCTACTAGCGCCTGCAGCGAGCGAGGTCACATGTAAAAATAATTTTATATTAATAAAAAACTTTATAGGGCTTCGACCTTTTACCGATCAAAAAAAAAAAACACAAATAATTTAATCTTGTGGGCTAATTGAACAATATTTATAATTCCTTTGGATAGAAATTGAACAACGCAAAGTACTAAAAATTGTGGGATAATTGAACAACTCATTGTCTAATTTTGGAGATAGTAATTGAACAAGCAAGTCATTTAATCTTGGGGAAATTGAACAATCAAACTTTTCTTTTCAAATACTTTGTGTTTTCATAAGTTAGGAATTTTAAAATCAAACTTAAGCTTATTTCTTGATCTCACTAGAGGATTTTCTCTTCGTTCCAAGTGGAGGAATTAAAAACTCATCATGGGAGATTGAGTTTTGAGTGAAGTCGTTTGAGGGAAAGAACTTGATTGAAGTGTTTTTGGGAGAAAATGACATGGAATAGGAGAGTATGCTCTTCTTCTTTTGAAGAATCAGAAATCTAGAACTCCTAAGCTCGCCAATCCTTTGTATGTTTTCAAAATATTAGAGGGCCTGTCAGTTGAGGAAAAAATCTCTCGGGATGACCCAAGTGAGGACAGTTTTTACACCAATCCTTCCAACTCACTATAAATAATTGCTTCCTTGTAGGCTAACCTCATAAGACGTGATCATTTTTATTCTTAGAATTTTGACATCATTCCTTGAACATGCTTGAATGTGTGTAGAGCGGAGCCACTTGAATTTTTCTTGTGAGACTACACATATTTGAGTACTCATAGGGCTATACTCCTTAGTTTTTCCTTTTGCAATTCTATGGGAGACGGTTGCAAATGGATTGCCTCATCATAATAAACACTTGTATTCAAACTACTTGATTCACCTCCGAAAGGGTGATAATATTTGTGCAAGGCAAATAGTAATTGCCCCAAGATACTCATCATTTTGTGCCCTCACTTGCATTTGGAGTTAGCTAATACAACATCATAACAAGAGCCATTGCATGCTTGGTGATGGCCATATTCTTATTAGCATGTGAGTGTGTAGTCTATGAGCAAATATTTTCATCCTATGCTTAGAAACTAAGGATTAAGGATGTGTTTATTCACCCCTAACAATGCAACATTGCTTGATGTGTTTAAAAACTCATTAAAAAGATAAATCCTTCAAACAAGCAACAAAATTCAATCCTTAGACTACATGCTATATTTTTCACTCACTGGAAAGTCTCAAAAGACAATATGTAATTAGACAAATTTCACGCATTCTGAGACAAATTTGACAAACTTGACAAAACCTCAGAGGTTCGCATCTATTTGCATTAAGTCACATTTAGGATCTTAGATCACTTTTGGTCATTCCTACATCACATCTAGGGAGAAAAATTGCATGTTGTATATCAAAGCTCACATCCTGCATATCAAAGCTCGCATCTAGTTAATCAAAACCTTGCATTCAATGTGTGGCATTTAGGACAGTGGGTACTTGTAGAGTTGTCTCTCAGAGAAATTTAGTATATTTGGGTACCATTTTGGATCCTTAGTTTGGCCCTATTTCTTTTTCTGATCTACCAGTTGTTGTTTCAAAACATTTTCAGAAGTCTACCTTTCATGTCCTTTTGGGTTCTCACAATTGGTCTTAAAGTGTGTGGTCTACTCACTCTTCACAACAACTTGATTTCCAACTCACTATTAGGGAATTCTAACCCTCTAATCTTGGAGTCATTTACTTCCATCAAACACAAACAATCCTTTACTACTTGGACACACTTACTTGAATGATTGGAGACTTCACTTGACACTATTGGAAACCTTTTGACATAGTTGAGATTCATCTTCATGGTTAACACAATATGCATTAAGTATCTTGCTGATGAATCAGAAGTACCTCCTATATTGCTACACTTTCAACAAGGAGAAACATCTCATAATCCCTTATTTGACACAAAATCACCCGCAATGGACAGTGCTCGGAATGAATGGAGTAATGCTTTTGAAGAATACAACATTGAGCAAAACCAAAGAGATCAAGACAATAGTAGTAAAGAAGAAATTCACATTACTCATCCTTTTTTTGACTCGGATAGTGATGGAGACGTACCTGAGGAAGAGTATAATAGACTCAAACAAAGTAGAAAATTCTAAAGAACATTGGAAAAGATCATTGGCGAAGACAAAGAAAAATACTTTCTACATCTAGCATCCATTGGAGTTAAACTACCTAAGGATTATGATGTTAAAAGACTAAAGGAAAAAGAGATACCAAACCCTATCTCTATTCTCACCAAACAACTAACCTTGATGCAAGCTGAACTTGCAACACTCAAACAAGAGAAGGTCAAACCGACAAAAAAATACTCTTTGGACCACATTTGTCCATTTCCTTTTGACAAGAGTATCAACATGATTCCATTTCCTCCCAACATGGCAAGGCCTAAATATGACAAGTATAAGGGAGAGACTGATCCACATGACCATGTGAGAGAGTTTTGTGCTCTAAGCATAGAGTACATGCACGAACCAACATACCTAATGAGGCTATTTTTCGGAAGTTTAGGCAGAAATGCTATGGAGTGGTTCTCCAAACTCATGCCTAAGGTAATATCTTTTGAGGAGTTAATACAAAATTTTGTCCAACATTACTCCTACAATATACAACATGAAATAACCATGATGGATTTATGTAACACAAAACAAACAACCAGTGAATCCTTTATACACTTTTTACAAAGGTGGAGGAAAATCTTTGCTAGGTATTCAAGAGCTATTCCTGAATCGAAAAAGATGGAAATATTTATTAACAACTTGATACCTGAATTAACTATGCTTTGCAAATGCAAGATTCACCTAGCTTTTATAGGATGATAAAAAATGCATCCATATTGAAGAAATCATGGTTAAGAAAGGAGAAATCACCCTTTAAAGTGATAGTAAATCCAACAACAAGCCTAAGTGGTGGAAACAAAACAAGAATATTGTTAATGATGGAGTGGTAGATGCATCCAATGCTAATTCTAAACCAACAATGTTCAACTTGACGAACAACTTGCAAGAAAACAAAGAAGCCAAGGTAACAACCAAAATACCTAAAGCAAACAATGAGAATAACAAGATTAGACCATGGACTTATAGACCTCAATGAACATTCACTCCTTTGGGAGAACCTCTTAAGACAGTCTTGAAGACACTCTTGGACAACAAATTTCTTACAATCCCCGATTCAAAACCATGGGAACCAGAAGTCAAACCGAGATGGTGGGATGGAAATTATTATTGTATCTTTCACAAGAACAAGGGACATAAGACTAATAACTGTGTTAAGCTTAAAAATGTTATCCAAGACCTTGTTGAAGGAGGCAAGATCAAAGTGGAAGGACACACCACTAATGAAGACCATACAAAATTTAACAAACCATTCCCTAACTATGAGAAGGGAGAAGCTTCTAAGGGAAAATGAAACAAAGTGAATTACACCTATTCCAACAATGATAATGTGATCAACATGTTGGAAATAAAATATGAATCAATCAATGTGATCACTATTAAAGGTGCCAAAGACACGTGAACCCAATCAAATGTAGTGACTCAAAGTCAAGCACAAGTCACAATAAAAGGAGCTAACTCATCAAAACAATCAAAATCCTAAAAAACACTAGCTGTTGTATATGCTGGAATCTAACATGTTGGGAGCACGCTCAAACATGCAAATGTTAGAGATATATAATCAATAAGCTACATTAACATGTCTAAAGCATACTAAAAAAATAAGAGACTCCATCATAACCTCCGATGAGCTGAACAAGGGCACCCAATGACTTGTTGATTTGCTCTTAGAAAATTTTGTGGGTGTGCTCTCCCAACACAATATCTAATCCCACTTGAAATGCAATGAAAAAGATGAGCTAATAACTCAACAACAAGTATAAGGAACTTGTCTCAAGCTTTCACCATTGATGAAGATGCAAGCATTAATCTAAGATGATGATTCAATGATTAAACTATGATGGTATGCAAAATCTAAGCTAAGATTCATTCCATTACGAGCCTAAGATGTAATATCTAGATTCAAAATGAAATAAACATGAACTAAGAACTACAATTGCTAAATGCTCTAGAATCAAACTAACATGATAACAATGAAAAAAGGGAGATGATTTGCTCTTGACAATGGCCTCTATTTATAGATTTTTTGGAGGAGAGAGAGAGAGAGCTTGGATGAGGTGGAGTTCATGTGGCATCCACATAGGTGCCACATGACGGACACATAAGCCATGCAAGAGGCCCACTTTGCTCACACATGTGTGAGAAACTTTGGATGTGATGGGTCAAAGTGTACTTAAAGTACACATGTGAAGGATCTTGTAACAGAGTGTAAGAGGGTGTAAGAGTTTTAGTCTAATGAAACACTTTTGGAGAGTGTAAGAAGGTGTCATCATGGGTGTAAGAAACCTTGTTGGCATCAAATAAGGATTATTTGGAAAAGTGCATTTTTGGAAATTTTCTCACACATGTGTGAGCAAATAATTAGGACTAATTGGTGTAGGAATCAAGAAATTAGCCTAATTAACCTTAGTTAATTAGTGAATAGGTTTATTTGGTGAGAGTGATGTGAGGTAGGGTAGGATCTAGATTCAAATTAGCTTAATCTAAATTTAAAATTTAGATTAATTTGGTTTAGTAGAATTTAAGTCATGTGGAGGAATAAATAAATTAAAAATTTATTTGAAGGGGATTAATGAGGGGCAATGTTTTAAATAAGATTTAATACATTAAAAGGGGTAGTATTTAAATTAAATTTAAATACTAAGGAAAGTGAATCATATTTAATTAAATAAATTTAATTAAATAGATAGAAGAATATAACAAATATAATTAATTAAAAATAACTATAATGTTATGGGAATTTTAATTAAATTAATATAAGGACGATTTTAGATGTCTATATTTTGCCCCTCTTTGATGCGGCGTCGAAAGTGGCATTGCATCAAAGAAAATAAAATAAGATGTCCCAGAGAGGCCAGAAAAACCTACGACAGTGAGATCAGAGGAGTGTGCCCCCTCGAGAAAATAATAGGAAAAAATTATAATTTTTTAATAAATTTTTCTTGAAAAAGACAGGAAAATAGGGAAAGCAGACCAATTGCATGGCGTGTCCAAGAAAAATGGAGGAAAAATGGGGACTAGAATGGGGAATGGGGAGACAGACGAAAGAAACAGGTTTCAAGGGGCTATAAATAGTCCACCGGGGCCCATAGACAATTCATTTTCACTCACAAAGAGCAAAAAGAGAGAAGAAGAAGAGAGCGATGACAGCACAACAAGGGCGAGCACAGCTTGGAGAGAGCATCTGGGTGCACCAGTAGCCAACAGATGCGGGACCACTAGTGAGTAGTCAACTACCACTTTGTCAATTATGCATTTAATGCTTTCATAGGTCGGTAGGGAGTCATTAATGCTCTCGAAAGGTGGCGCGCAATGCTGATGATGGTTTCCTGACCATTGTCTGTGTAGACGATGATCAATAGACCACCATCCTCATAGATGACCGATCTAGGATCAGTGTCTGCGTCGACGAAGATTGACCGATCTCCGTTTGCGAGTGCGGGGGTAGAGGGAAAATGTGCAGCGGGGACGGTAGAGTTAAGACTCCACCGTCTGCATGGCAAAGAGGCGGAAATGAAAACTGCTATCTTCGCAGACTGACGTCTGCAAAGATTCACCAGCTCTGTAGATTGGCGACTACAAAAGTTCACCGTCTGTGAGGGTCAACCGTCGTCTGCGTGGATTGACCAAAAAATAGAAGAAAAAAGAGGAATAAGAGGTAAGACAAGGGTCCGGGAGCATTTTTTGATGCCCCGAATAGGCTTGGGACATTTTTCAATGCCCTAGAATGCTATTTGATTGATGACATTTGCTTGCTAAGTGCAGAAGGAGACCATCACTTTCTGGGTGAGGGAGTGCTATCCAGCGACCATAGAGCTGGAGCAACAGTTGACGGTGGCTGAGTGGGGGTTGGTTACACTATGCAGACTAGAGCATGTGTGACATTGGCCACATCTGCGAGTGCATAATGCGCTCATGTCTGCTTTGATAGAGAGGTGACATAGTACCATGTCTAGCTTTCACTTCCCTATAGGGGAAGCGACTATCACACTCCATGACGTATGGAGGATTTATAGAGTGCCGATTCGGGGGCTAATACCCAAGTATTGTGTTGAGGGCTCAGAGCCCTATATGGAGATGGCTTTTGGTCAGTGATATGCAGATCTATCTACCACACAGCAGTGGATGTCCTGGAAGGGGGCAATAGAGATGGAGCCACAGTTGCGGCGGGTAGCCCTATACTTAGTGGGGTTGATAGGGGATGACTTATGCCTGATCATGTAGGCAAGGGATTCCCTATGGGTTGGGCACAAGTGCTGAGCAGTATGGTTGAGGATGGAGACTAGTATTGCTGGGGTTACACCATCCTTGGATAGTTGTACTATGATTTTCACATGTATGCCTACCACAAGGGTAGGGCGCTAGGGCCAGGTTGCACGCTACTTCTTGTATGGGCATGGGAGCATATTATGATCATTCGACCGATTTGGACCTGGGAGACTAGAGTGGCTTACGAGCTATTTGTATGTAGGTACAGGCCACCCATCAACTATGAGGCCATAGATTCAGTTGGATACTGGCGACAGAGGCTTGATGAGATGGGGGATATTTAGTGGGTACCCTATGCATGGTGCGAAGCCTGGGGTCATTAGATCCCTCAGTAGGATGGATACATAGAGGATGAGTTTTTATGACTCGTACTATATGAGGTTTGTACAGACTGACTGCTGGCTAATTGGTAGGATGGCCTATATGATCTCTAGGTACATGCCATCCAGAGTATGGCGACAGATGGGGCAGATCTAGGAGGCAGTCCCAAATGGGTTCCCTCATCCACTGGTGACCCAAGAGGTGGGGAGCGTCTGGGGTATAGGTGCAAATCTGCGCATAGCACAAGCATCTTTCATGGGGATGATCAAGGTCCCATGGATCAGGGCTCGAGAGAAATTGTAGGACGCAAGAGTAGTGCCCACATATGCTCAGTGGTGGGCTTCTCATAGGCCGATTAGATTGATGGTCCCAGGGATTGTACATGAGGATGAGCAACCAGGGGGCAGAGGGGATGGAGGAGGGGAGGATGATGATGAGGAGGGAGGGGATGGAGGAGGGGCCGGTGGGAGGAGAGTCTAGCCTAGGGTTGCAGCGCTGAGGTAGAGGGGATAGGTATAGATACCAGTAGGAGGGCAGTCACCCATCATTCTCAATGTACAGGATCCACAGGGGCCACCAGGACAGGGATAGGGGCCACTTGGATAGGGATAGGTACCATCAGTGGGCTATGTATCCCAGGATACACATGATGTAGTCATAGCAGAGAAAGGTAGCCTGCAAACCAAGCTGGGTAGAGTACAGGGTTTATTAGCGACATCTCAGGCGACTGAGGTGAGCGCATAGGCTGAGATCCAGCAGCTGCAGGGATTACTTGCTACAACACAGGCCACAACCAGCAGCCTACAGACAGAGGTAGCCCAGGTACATGGAGAGCTAACAACAGAGACTGCTCAAGGAGATAGCACTCAGAGAGAGCTAGACATATTACAGGCTCGAGTGGACAGCGGAGAGTTTTCTATCTTTGAGGAGCATGGGGATCGTGATGAGGAGCTAGCAGCGATGTTAGCATAGATAATATCTCTTACAGTAGAGCGAGATCTATCATGGAGACATGCAGAGGATTACAGGGTAGACCATGATATAGCACGGCTAGCAAGCAGGGCTGCAGGAGTTGGACAGATGATGGCGGATGCCATGGAAACAAAGAGGGAGGCAGGGCGAAGAGGTTGAGAGGCCGCATATTACATGGGGCTCTACTATGGCGTAGTGCCAGAGGAGGCACAACAACCTGCATACTTTGAGAGAGCTCAGACAAAGAGCATCAGACAAGGGTCACAAGGATCAGTGGGGTTACCACCACGTCCCAACAATGGTGCAGGACCATCGCGACTACCACCATGATTCTTTCAGACCATTTTAGATACACATTATTAACATTTTTGACACATGATGTATGATATTGACACTTTTGAGATATATACATGGACTTTGGGACTATTGGACTTTGATTTATGGACGTTTATGATGCTATACGATGATGTTACATGATGTAATGTTTATGCAGGATGTATGGATGCACTATGATGTTATAGTACATATGTTATATGATGTTTATGACTGACATGCAGGATGAGATGAATATATATATATGATGATGTTGACGTATTTGTGATGCAGGGATGAGATGCAGCTATATATAGATGTTAGATGTAATGTGTTAATGCTTATAGATATACTGATGTAATGTATTGATGTAACGTGATGATGCATAAATGTATATATGATTTGCGCATTGAATGAATCTTAAAATGTTAAGGATTTAACAATGCAACTAAATGAATGAAAAATGAAATGTGTAATGAAACTGCCAATGAATAATGATTGATGAATGGAGTAACAATGCAACGAAATGAATGATGATTAATGAATTTAAATAAACAATAAAATTGAATAATGATAATGAATAATGATTAAAATGAATAATGATTAATGAACTAAATGAACAATGCAACTGTAATGAATGGATGCAATATGAGACATATGAGGACACTATTTTTGTGTGTATCAAATAGGTCTAATAAAATCACTTAGGTGACCGGATAGGGGGATAAATAGAAACCTTTTCCAAGAGAAAAATCATAATGCAATATGACCTAACTATAGTGCAAAGACTAACTACATGATGAGAGTGGAATTGATACCGTGTTAATGTTGGAGAGCACACCGTAGTTTGATATTGCAAACAGAGTTATGCACCATATGCTAGAAAACACAAGTGACATGGTTCCTTTGCGTGGACTAGACTCTCAGACAAATAGGTTGTTAGAAACAAGAATGCAAGATATCAGGTATGATGAATCTTATGAAATGTTACTCATGAGGAGACACAATACATCTAGATCTTTTAAGGGATTTGAGGTGCACAAATCCTGCCCCCAGTGAGACATTCATAGTCATAACCAAATATCAAAACATAAATGCACTAACAAACTATGACAAGCAGATCATACCACAAATGACACATATTTCACCATATACTCACCATAACGAACCAAGATATAAAAGATCGAGGCTGTCGTGATAAGAACATAGTAAAACACAAGATAAAATTAACAAAAAGGCATCCTGACCAAGTGGTCATTCAGTCCAAAAGTTCTTTCCATGAACAATTTTTATGTGAGGATTGATAGAACAACTGACACCGGAAGGATGTATCCTGATGGGCCAAAGATTTGATTGATAAAAAAAATGGGAATTCACTGGAAATTGCTTGTGAATAGAATGATCATAGGAAATTCAATCTGTCTGCTAATTTGGTGTAAAACATTTGCGATCACTGTGTCTAGAACAAAGCTCAGTATTTGATTTGGTAAGCTTAGTCGTGCGGGAATCTTTATTGTGAAAGTGGAAAGATGGTCAAAGAACTACCTGCACAGATATGGGTAGTGACTCTTATTATGAAAGGCGATGCAAGTTGTATAGACAAATGGTGGAAACCGATGGTGGATCTAACTACACATGGCGCCTGAAATAGGTTTTCACCATGGTACTTATCCATTGCGCCACCAAAGGGGTTTTCACAGATGGACGATTTTATTTCTCTTTCTCTTTTTTGATATTATTTTCAAGTTTTGTATTTTTTATGCTTTTTTCTTGATTTTTAAATTTTTTTTCTTTTTGCTTGTGTTTCAAATGTTTTTGGATTTTCTGCTTTTCTGATTTTTTGGATTTTTGAAGATTTCTACTATACAACGGACTACTGACTGATCAAGCATAGAAGCACTTGAGATGTACAATATTTATAGGATCAGGGAGTGGATCTCCCTTTGGTGACACAATCTGATAGGTGCCTGAACCATATTTTGCTGTGACAATGAAGGGACCCAACCAATTAGGTTCAAACTTCCCTTTCTTTTCACGGTTCTGGAGGTTCTTCATATTATGCTGCAGGACAAGATCACCAACCTCAAATTGACAAGGTTTGATCCTTTTGTTGAACTGAAGGCGAAGACAATTTTGATACATGCGGAGGTGGTCTAGGGCATTAAGGCATCTCTCATAGAGGAGTTCCAACTCTTGCAAGCGGGAAACTCTATATTCTTCTTTGGACAACAGATTCTTGAGAGAAATTCTGAGGGAAGGGAGCTCAATTTCAATGGGTAGAATAGCCTCAGTACCGTAAACAAGGGCAAAGGGAGTGGCTCCCATGGGGGTTCCAATGCAGGTGCAACAAGCCCAAAGGGTAGGGTTGAGGTGAAGGTGCCAATCATGGCCAACTTCATCGACCGTTTTCTTGAGGATTCTGAGGATGGTTTTATTCGTAGCCTCAGCTTGACTATTTCTTTGTGGAAAGTACTTGGAAGAGGTATGGTGGGTAATACTGAATTTCCTACATAGCTCTGTGACATCCTTATTCTTGAAAGGTCCTCCATTATCAGTAACAATGTCCTAAGGAATGCCATAGTGACAGATAAGATAGTTCAAAATAAACTTCAAAATCTATTTTCCAGTAGTGTAGGTGAGAGGGACAACTTTGACCCACTTGGTAAAGTACTCTATAGCAGCCAGGATGTATTTATGGCCATTGGAAGAATTAGGGAAAATCTGGCCAATGAGGTCAAGACCCCAGCGTAAAAAGGGCCAAGGGGTGATGGTGGGTTGGAGGGATTGGGAGGGAGCATGTATCAAATCACCATACTGCTGACAAGGCACACACTTCTTCACATAGTTATAGGCATCCTGTTCCATAGTAGGCCAGTAATATCCAGTGCGTAACAACTTTGTGGCCAAAGTAAGTCCACTAGAGTGGGCCCCACAAATTCCTTGATGTACCTCCTCCAAAGATGTTTGTGCTTCATCAGAATTCAGACACCTTAAAAGAGTTCCATCAAAATGCTTTCGAAAGAGGGTATCAGCAAGGATTGTGTATCGGGAAGTGCGGCGAATGAAGGTTTTACATTGGTCAGGGGTTAAAGTAAGTGGGGTATGTCCATCACATAGGTAGGAATACACTTCTTGGTACCATGGGGAATTGGGATCAACAATTTCACACACCATTTCAGAGTTTGATTTGTCATAGGCAGGGATCATAAGATTCTCAACAAGAAACTCACACCATGCACTGTGTTCTAGCATAGTGATCAAGGACCCAATTGTTGCCATGGCATCTGCTTCTTTGTTGTTCATGCAAGGGATTTATTGGAAGATCAGCTCAGTGAAATGCATCTTGAGATCTTCAACTATACGACGATATGGAATCAACTTGTCATCCTTCATTTGATATTCATCCATAACTTGTTTGATAACCAACTGTGAATCATCGAGCACCAATAAAGTGAGAATCTTCCATTGTATGGCTTGTTGAAGTCCAAGTACAAGGGCTTCATATTCTGCAATGTTGTTGGTACAAGGAAACTACAATTTGAAAGATTTAGGGATGAGATCCCCTTTTGGCACGTAACAAACAAGATTCCTACCCCCGATCTTTTCTGAGTGAAGGATCCATCAAAATAAAACTTGCATGGTGGACTCAGGCCAAGATTAAGGACTGATTCATCTGGAAAATCTATGATCATAGGATGTTGACCATCAACAGGTGCTTCATCTAATTGATCTACAATTACTTGTCCTTTGATATCTTTTTGATCCACATAAACAATGTCAAACTCACTAAGAATAATGACCCATTTTGTTGTACGACTAGTAAGAGCACCGCGTGCCAGGAGATATTTGAGTAGATCAATTTTGGCAACAAGATGAATCTTATGATTAAGCATATAATGTCATATTTTTTGTGTACAGAAAACAACAACCAAACATGCCTTCTCAATTAGGGAATAATTCAACTCATAGCCAATAAGAGTCCTGCTGAGATAGTAAATTGCTTGTTCTTTGCCGGTATCACCCAATTGTGCCAGGAGGGCTCCTAATGTGACCTCTGTAGCAGATATGTACAAAATCAGAGGATGACCAGTAATAGGTGGTACCAACATGGGTGGATTAGCCATATAGCCTTTCAGTTTCTCAAATGCATTTTGACACAAGCAATCCCACTGGAACTTGATATTCTTGTGTAGGAGATGGGAGAATGGATGCACCTTATCTGCCAGTTGTGACATGAATCTTTTGATTGATTGTATTTTTCCTTGTAAACTGCATAATTGCTTCAATGTTTTGGGTGGTGGAATCTCTAGGATTGCTTTCACTTTCTTTGGATCCACTTCTATTCCATGCCGTGACACAATGTATCCCAGCAGCTTACCAGATTGTAATCCAAAGGCACACTTCTTAGGATTTAGCCTAAGCTTATACTTCTCCAATCGCTCAAAGATGGTAGTGAGGATAGGAATATGTGATTCCCTTGTTTTGGATTTTCCTAAAAGATCATCCACATAATCTTCCATGATGACATGCAAAAGGTTATGAGAGATGGTAGTCATTGCTCGTTGATAAGTGGCTCTGACATTTTTAAGGCCAAAAGACATCACCTGATAATAGAAGGTGCCCCAAGGCATTGTGAATGCGGTTTTATGCTGGTCTTTTGGTGCTATCCTAATCTGATTGTAACCTGAGAAGCCATCCATAAGTGACAACATTTCATGTCCTTCCGTCAAATCCACTATAATGTCAATATTTGGGAGTGGAAAATCATCCTTGGGATATGCAAGATTTAGGTCTCTAAAATCAGTGCAGATGCAAATGCCCCCAACAGGCTTACCTACTGGTACAATATTAGAAACCCATTTAGGATAATCAATTGGTCTAATTACTTCAGCATCTAACATCTTTTTAAGCTCTACTTTGACTACCAATGCCACCTATAGATGCATCTTGCAAAGTTTATGTTTAACAGGTTTTACACTTGGATCTACGGCAAGATGATGCATGAAAAGATCTATATCGAGCCTGGGCATGTCTTTGTAAGTCCAGGCAAAGTTGATTTTGTGTTTATGCAAGAATGTTATCATGTCTTTCTTTTCTTGATCGCTGAGAGAAACTACAATGTAGGTGATGTGTGGATCTTCTTCTATGCCTAGGTTGATTGAAATAGTATCTTCAATGATCGTAGAGGACACTTCTGGTTCTGAAGCTATAAACAGAAATGAGCCTCTCCCTCCTCTAGTGCCTTAGAAAGGTTTTCACTAGAGGAAGCATCCTTTATTTTATCTTTTTGTTCATCCAAAGGTGCATGCGAGAGGTTTTCACCAGAGGATGTATTTTCATTTTTTTTATTTTTATTTTCTTTTTCATTTTTGCAACTGAGAGAGTTGACTTGGCTACCAAAGTAGGCTTGTTCACTGTAGTGTATCTAATGTTTGTAATCTTGGAGATTCTTAAGTCCAAAGAAGGCTAAAACTGCCTCATCGAAACCACACACGTCCAACGCTGGTGGTGAGTCTTGCTGATCCCAGTTAATTAATTCAAGGTTTGTAAGGGGTAGACAAGGAGATGAAAGGTCGGCTTGGGTGATAGTGAAGACCTGGTGATTTTTGTTTAGATCATCTTTAATGTAGTGGAAAGGAATTTCAAAGAACTCTTCCTTAGTGTCTGAATATGAGGCAGCTAGACAATAATCCTTAGCGAAGTTAGTCTTAGTCTCTATAGAACCCAATTCGTGTCCTTTAGGATAGCCATTGGCTATTATGATCTTCTTCTTACCTGTTTCATTAGATCTAAGGCTAGTGCCATGATATCCCATGCTTTCAACAATGGGAGTAACCTTAGGATACTTTCCTTTGGGGAAAATTACAGGTTGTTCTTATTCATCATTATAGAGGCAATCAAGGACACTATATTCCATGTGTTCATTTGATAGGGACCCCCAATGTTCAAAAATGATTTGCAGTGCATATGCACTTTATCTTTGGAGAGGGGTAATGGCGATGGTCTTCCATAAGACTTTTGAGACAAAGGGAGTTGCCCAATACATAGAGCACTTTCAAATTTATACTCTCCCATGCCTTGATGTATAATCATGGCCTTTGCTTCAGATGAGGAGGGTTTGTATTCAATAGCCTTGTCTTCAGTAACTTTTTCCTTTCCCTTGGATTGCTCAACTGGTATTTCTGATGTCTTTTTTGGAACTAATGAAGTGTTCAAAATAGGGGTTTCTTGATTAAAGTGTCGGCCAAACTCATTCAACAAATAATAGTTAGCTTGTTTGCCTTCCAATCTCTTGTAGTATTGAAAGGGCTCAGGATCTCCAGGAATTGTGACTTCTCTACCGTGATGTGGGAACTTTAGACATTGATGATAAGTGGAGGGTACACCTTTGATAGCGTGTATCCATGGATGTCCCAACAAGATGTTATAAGGTAGATCTAGATCCAGTACATGACAAACAGTTTCAATCAGGACCAGGCCCACTTGTAAGGGTAGTGTGATCAAACCCTTGCTTTCTCATTCACGATCATCATAGGATTTTATTGTGATTTGTTTGTCTGCACCAATGAGGTCCTTAGAAAGACTGATATTATGAATCATTTTCAATGTGCACAAATTTAAGCCAGACCCACCATCTATGAGTACTTGTTTTACTCTTGTGGAGCGAATTTTGCCTTCTATGGAGGGACTTATTATGATGAGGATCAGGACCACCAAAGTCCTTATCAGTGAAGACTAGATGTTCTTGTGTGGCTAGGTTCCCTATCATAGCTTTGAATTATGCAACGCTGATGTTCTCAGGGACACGGGATTCATTTAGAGCTTTATCAAGGATTTCTCTATGAATTGGCGAAGTTGTCAAGAGCTCTAGAATAGATATTTGTGCAAACGTCTTTCATAACTGGGCCAATAATTCAAAGTGTGAAGCAGGTCAAGTAGCAGTAGATGGTGCAGCTGGTGGATTTGCAGATGTAGAAGGTTTATCAGCAACTTGGATAGTGAATTTGGGTCTACGTGTAGTAGTATTACAATCAACAGCTTTGAGGATTATGGTATTAACATGCGTGTCAGATTCTTCAATGCGGCCACGAAGAGAGTCAAACCCAAAGATATCATTTTCACTTAAACTCCCACATGTTCGATCATGGCCTGTAATAGTATTGGTAGAATAGTCATATGGGATTGTGTTTGATGCATTGTTTTGATTGTGAGGTGGGAAAGGCTGATTGTAGACTTTGAGTTTTGCATTAGGTGAGGATGCATTCTGACCTTCAACTTCAATTTTCCCATCCTCAATGAGATCTTGCACAAAGTGTCTAAGCTTCATGCATTTCTTGGTATCATGCCCCTTGATGCGATGATAATCACAATACTCATTATCTCTATATCAAACAGGTTTAGGTTGATTCTCATCAAAAGGTCAAGTATTTGGGTAGACTATCATTCCTTGATCGACTAGTTGTTTGAAGATCACATCAAGAGGTTCTGCCAAAGCTGTGAATTATCGCCATTGTCGATTGTTGTTATTATCGTTGTTGTTGTTGTTATTGTTGTAATTGTTGTGAGGAAGCAAGAATGATTGATTGCACGGTTGTTGATTGTTGTTCTGATTTTGATTTTGATTGTTATGATTTTGATTTTGATTTTGATCGTTATTGTGATTGTTTTGATTGTTATTGTTGGATGCTTGGACATTTTGGACATGCTTGGCATCAGTCACTCCATCATTGACAACTCCTTTGTTTTTACTCCAAAATTTTGGTTTATCATTATTGGAAGGAGTATAATGTTTGATGCTACCTCTTTTCAAAAGGCCATCTTCAATGTCTTTTCCCTTCTTAACAAGGGATTTAAAGGTGTCAGGTGAAGCCATTTTCATTTAGAAAGACATCTCAAAGATTAAACTCTTTATGAAGATGTCAATTAAGTGACTATCAGTTATTTTCCATGGCATGCAATTTGCAATATGTCTCCATCATTGTAAGAAACTAGCAAAGGTTTCTCCATTCTTTTGTTTAGTATTGCACAAATCACTGAGGGTTGCTTGATGCTCAATATTATATGAATATTGTCCAACAAACTTCTCTGCAAGATTAGAGAAAGTAGAGATTGACCCATAGGGAAGGGTCATGAACCATTCCAAGGCTGTGCCTCCAAGACTCCTAGTGAAGAGTCTTTTTAAGTAATTCTCATTATAGGCGACCTCTTGACACGCAATGTAAAACTCTTTGAGATGTTGTAGAGGACATGTTTCACCTTATATTTCTCAAATTTAGGCATCTCAAATTTTTGTAGGAATGGTTGCATTATGATAGACTTGTGAAACAGATATGGACAAATCCCTTCAAAAGAAAACTCATTCTTGCCCCCATTCTGTAAGCCTTGTACAATGTTCTTAAGCTCATTAAATTGTTGGGTAAAGTCTAGAGTATTCTGTTGGAGAAACGGGGGTAAATAACCTCCACCTCCTCCAAATTGTGTAGCTAAAAATCTCGTGGAGGTCATACCAACAATAGGAGGAGGTATATACTGATAGGCTCGAGATGTGTCAGTTGCAGATGTCTTCATCACTGTTGTTTGAAATAAGGATGATGTGTATAAGGGCATAGAAACCTGCTCTATGTTGTTGACATTAGCACTTGCTCCTTGAGTCGTCGTTGTTTGAGTGCTATTGTGTATTATTGTTCAGCAAAGCGCTTATGATCTGTTGAATTTGTTCAGGTGTCAATTGAGGTATTGATGCAGTTGTTGACACAGGTGCTAATATAGGTACTGATGTGGGAGGTTTGCTAATAGGTCCTTTACCAGTGTCATGTGATGATGTAGCATTTCAAGTAGAATCCATGGCTACAGTAGCGACAACAGTGGCTTTGGTGACATTTTAGGTAAGAAGTGTTTCATTGAAGTCAACAGGAACTGTGACACCATTATGAATAAGATTCAAGAATATTTCATCACTGTTATGCATAATGGCCTTCTCAACCATTTCCAAGTTGTATGGGTCTCTAAGGAAGTCATTCACTTGGGTGGGTCTTTCTTCTTGGTCCACTAATTCAATTTCCTCGGGCACTTCCTCAGCTTGTACCCCAGTTCCTTGGAAGTATTGAGTGGCAAATGGATTCTCCTCATGGGTAACAGTGTTGAATGTTGTTTGCCTCATGTTTCTAGTTTGGGATCGAGTGACAACCATACAATGGTGGATTTAGAAGAATGGAAGACAAGGAGATGTAAGAAATGAAATGGAGCAAAGATCTTTGATCTTGAATTTGGTTAGATTTGATTGATTAGATTGATTGATAATTGATATAAAGGTTTTTGGAACAAAACCTAAGCATGTCAAAACCTTATGATGATACAAACACAAAAGGATTTAAAGTAACACCTGTTCTACTTGAAGATGGACTTGTCATCTCAAGAAAAATGGAAAATCACTAAGGGATTTAAATTACTTGAGACAGACTGATGGTCTACAAGCAATGTTGTGTTTGTTTGAGGATGAAGGTTTGTAATACTTTGATTAAGGTCTTTCAACCTAAATAATTGATTTGATTTGATGGTTTGATCTAATGCTCCAAGAGAAGGAAGAATGATGATAGAAGAATGGAAGAATGATCCAGAAGAAAAATCTTATCTAATCATATTGTTCAATGGCAACAAAAACACTGTTGATGGAAAACTTGGCCATGAAATTGCAAACTTTGTTATTGTAGAGGATTTTGTCAATTTTCTCACAATGTTCAATCTCTTGCTTAATATATGTTGCAATATGTTGGTATTCCTTGGATTTACCGGTGGTTTCCCTTTGCTCTCTATAGACTGGAGGTGTTGGAAATTTAACCTTCTTATGTTTCTTGAAATTGGTCATGTCATGGAAAATCTGATTTTGGCTGAATGAATGAATGATCTAGGACAAATAATTCCAGGGTCCTGCAGAAGGTCAAATTTTGAATATCTTGGCAAATTTGGAAGCTCATTGTTTTAAAGCGGAGATGGTAGTCTCAGATGCAGCTGAAGATCTTCACAGATGGTAATCTGTGAAGATGGCAGATCCAGAGTGGAGATGACTGACTGTGGCTAAGGCAGTGTGTTGAAATTTTGGGTAGATTTTTGACCTTTAGTCTGATTTTTGGGAAAATTTGTTCAATGGCAAGAACTGATTTTAGCACATGCAAACTAGAAAAATAACAAACACACATCTTAAGATAATCCAACAAGAGATAAAGCAACCTTGAGGGATACTGACAAATGTGACATTGGGAAATCTTGATTCAACTTGTAATATCTTGTTTGTGTATGTTCAAGTGACTCTTTCAAGCCACTTATGCTTTTTACTGGGTCTAGCACAATGAAGACAGTTCAAATAGTATCTACCTTAGGAATTTGGCTTTGCATGAAATATTATAGGCCCATTGCTTGGTAGTCCTTTAGCTCACACAGCAGTATCACCCCCGGAAGGGCGCCCATGTTTTTGCCTTTTGCTAGGTATTGTTGCCGTGCTAAGAAGATCTCTTTCACAACACAATACCCTGGGACACGTATGATGGGAATCTTGGGGGGAGAATCTTCCCTCCCCTTGCACTATAATAAGTCACCATTCAGAGGTGAATCAGGTAGGCTACTAATTTATAGTTTCTAGCGAGATTTCGTGGTGTCCCCGCAATCGGTTTGTATGGTGTGAGACACTTAAGTCTCTAGTTCAACCATGCCAATATGTTGAGGATATTCACTCAGTATGGACTACCATTGAACATGACCCGCCTGAGCTTGAAGGGATAAAGAGGACCTTTGGGTCGCACTTTATTTCTATATTGGCCGAAGGGATTACCGGTTTGAGGTCGTCTTCTAAAGGGGAAATGCACCCTCTAGACATGCCTCTCTAGGAGCTTGATTAAGCTAAGATTTCTCTTCACCCAAGATCCGCGAAGGTGAGGGGAGAGGATACGACTATAACTTAATCATAGCGTCATGTATTTTTAAAAGATTTTAATCTAATGACATATAGTTTGAAAGAAGTGTTGAGAAACACTTCTTCAAACACACCAAGAAATGTTCATTCCAAATTGAACCTATTAAAAGAAACTATGTGTTTTTCTATCTAAGCAAAAGACACAATAGTATGGTTAATCATTCATGTTTAATTTATTTCCCACACAGCAAAAAGAAATCTTGGAAATGTGTGTTCATTTACCTTATGTCATTCAAGATTGGTGAGATTCATTCCTTTAACATTCAAGATTGAGTGAATTTTTGTTTTAAACAACATGCATTCCAAGACAAATGATTAATCAGACAAGTTCATTTTAATAATTTGTTAAGAATCAATAGGGGACCTGCATGAAATTTATTAGTATTTTGAAATTTTGGATATTAAATGTTACAGAAAAATGCGCAGACGGTAAAGTGTCGTAGACGACGATCTGCACAGATGACGATCTGCGCAGACGGTGATCTGCAGAAATGGTGATATACCTGCACAGACGGCAAAAAACACATAGTCAAATTCTGTTAAAAAGAATAGACTTAGCCAAACTTAAAAATAATATTTTTACCAAATCAAACAACATTTAACTCCTAAAAATTGTGTTACTATCAAAAACCCGAGAGTTAAAAATGCTAAAAAGTTGATAAAAAATAATTTAAAACCACAGTGTTATAAGTTTATTTTTTTGAACAGGCGAAGACAGTGAAATATTGGCGCAGACGACTGAGTTTCATAGACGACCAAGGAGTAGAGACGGCAATTTGCGGAGATGGCGACTCCAAAGCGGAGACGAGTCTGCATGAAATTTTTCCAAACCGCAGAAAATTTGTAAAAAACATTAGAAAAGAAGGGACATGGGTCCCACCGGGCATGCCAAAATGTATATGCTGGAATCTAACCTGTTGGGAACACGCTCAGATATGCAAACATTAGAGATATATAATCAATAAGCTACATTAACATGTCTAAATCATACTACAAAAACAAGAGACTCCATCATAACCTCCGATGAGCTAAATAAGGGCACCCAATGCCTTGTTGATTTGCTCTTAGAGAAGTTTGTGGGTGTTATCTCCCAACACAATATCTAATCCCACTTGAAATGCAATGAAAAAGATGAACTAATAACTCAACAACAAGTATAAGGAACTTGTCTCAAGATTTCACCATTGATGAAGATGCAAGCATTAATCTAAGATAATGATTCAATGATTAAACTATGATGGTATGCAATATCTAAGCTAAGATTCATTCCATTATGAGCCTAAGATGTAATATCTAGATTCAAAATAAAATAAACATGAACTAAGAACTACAATTGCTATGAAAATGCTAAATGCTCTAGAATCAAACTAACATGATAACAATGCAAAAAAGGAAGATGATTTGCTCTTGACAATGACCTCTATTTATAAATTTTTTAGAAGAGAGAGAGGGCTTGGATGAGGTGGAGCTCATGTGACATCCACATAGGTGCCACATGAGGGACACATAAGCCATGAAAGAGGCCCACTTTTCTCACACGTGTGAGTAATTTTGGATGTGATGGGTCAAAGTGTACTTAAAGTACACATGTGAAGGATCTTGTAAGAGAGTGTAAGAGGGTGTAAGAGTTTTAGTCCAATGAAACACTTTTGGAAAGTGTAAGAAGGTGTCATCATGGGTGTAAGAAACCTTGTTGGCACCAAATAAGGATTATTTAAAAAAGTGCATTTTTGGAAATTTTCTCACACATGTGTGAGCAAATAATTAGGACTAATTGGTGTAGGAATCAAGCAATTAGCCTAATTAACCTTAGTTAATTAGTGAATAGGTTTATTTGGTGAGAGTGATGTGAGGTAGGGTAGGATCTAGGTTCAAATTAGCTTAATCTAAATTTAAAATTTAGATTAATTTGGTTTAGT
>MU223183.1:1309993-1322662 GCA_018584345.1 Thuja plicata | reverse complement strand
CTAAGGAAAGTGAATCATATTTAATTAAATAGATAGAAGAATATAACAAATATAATTAATTAAAATTAACTATAATGTTATGGGAATATTAATTAAATTAATATAAGGACGATTTTAGACGTCTACAGTTGTTACAATTCCCAATAGTGAGACAAACAGTTACCATTCCTGCAACAAACTATAACTTGGTGGATCAATTGCAAAGAACCTCTGCTCAAATTTCTATATTTGAGTTACTCAACATCTCCTCGGCGCATAGGGAAGTTCTTGAACAAGCCCTACATTCTGAAACTGTTCCAAAAGACATTGATGTAGACAAGTTCTTGACAATGGTTAATCATATCTCAGCACCACACTACCTATCTTTTTCAGAAGAAGATGACAAGTCATTGACACATCCACATAACCAACCTCTACACATTGAAGTCCTAATTCACAAATCCTGTGTCATACGTGTATTGATAGATGGAGGTGTAGCGTTAAACATATGCACTCTCAATCTAATAAATAAGTTGGGACTTTTAGAACAAACCATTGATTCAAGGAGTAAGATAACTATCAAAGCTTACGATGAAGAAGAAAGATCCTCTAAAGGCCTCATTGTTCTACCAATAAGAATAGGACCAGTTGAAAGAAATGTGATATGTCAATTTCTAGGTCTACCCTTGGCTTACAAGATACTATTAGGGAGACTTTGGATTCATGAAATACAAGCAGTACCTCTACTTACCACCAATGTATCAAATTCCCACATAATGGGGGTGGAAGTAACAATTCTTGCAGATGCTAGTTACACTTGCAATAATGTCAAAGCAAATAGTATGGTTCCTCATAATAAGGAAGTTCCAAAAGAAATTGTACCTGAAACTACTAAATACATGGTGATGAGAAGCTTTGGAAAAATATTAAAACTTGAAGAAACTAGTATGGGAGAATACAAACTAGACATGAATCCCTCATTGACAGAACTTCTTGTATATCCAAGATCTTATGGGAAACCTTCCTCATCTTTCACACCTACTACATCTAAAGAACTAGACATTCACAAAGAAACTGGTATGGCTAGAGCCTCTACTTCTCAAGAGAATGAAAAAGAAGAAAAAGTAGTCTTGGCTTGGCTTTACAAAGGAGAACCAAGAGAAAATGAGGTAAAACATGTGGAGATATCCCCAGAAAAATATGGCAAAGGATATGACCTTCTCAAAAAAATGGGATATAAAGGGAAGGGACCTTTAGGAGATACAGGAAAAGGACTTGTTGAACCTATACACATGGAATTTAGAAATACGAAAGATAAAACATGATTAGGTTTCAATAACAAAACTGAAAACCCTACTTCAAGAGATGGTCCAATCTTTGATGAAGAAAGTGATGATGAAGACAAAGTAATAGAACTTGAACCATGGACATCATATGATAGATTATTACACATTGGTACGAAGAATCTCAAATATCAAGGAGAAAGATATGTACCTACTTTTGTAACACAACTAGAGACTCATGTTCCTTTATTATCACAAGCTACTATTTAAGAAGTAGAGGAAACAACAGAAAAATCTTCAAAAGTCCTATTGATAGAATAAGTTCTTGAATAAATACCCTAACAAAAATATTTACATCCTATTTGGGAGTAGTTGGTCACAATTTCACATGTCCTAGATTTACCTCACTTTGATCTACAAGTGGCTAATAGCGTACATCAGGTAACTATTGCTAAGTTTCTGAACAGATCAAATGATGAAATAACAGACTCACATGATTATGAATGGGATGTCCTATCTGATGATACCATGGACATTGAGGTAGATGTGATTCATAAATTTTCACTGATATTTCAAAGAGGAGAGAGTTCTAACACTTCCCCTAACACTGCTATTGTTCCAAAATTAGATGAGATACCACTGCCTAGAATTTTTGATGGAAAAACTGGTGTTTTACTAGGTCTAGAGGATATTATGAGGATACAAGATATGAGTTCCATTTTGGTGAGAGAAGAAGAAGAAAGATCAACTGATGAGTCGCTAGAGTTAGGTCCACATATTACTAACAATGACCCTATTAATGATGGTTTAACTCTTGATGATCTAAACACCGTAGAAGTTGACTTAATAGAACATGTCTTGTCAATTAATAGTTTTGACGCTGATGTGATGCTATCCTTACTAGACTCAAAATAATTATCCTTGATAAACCATGACCTAATTGATTGGGATAACTTGGATCCTACGCCTATTATTAACTTCCCTAATGACTACAATTTGGCCTGCTACCTAAATGCTTGTGAACCCTACCCCTCTTCAACCAATTTAAGGAGCATGAACATGTCAGAGGAGGATACCAAGTTTCTTAGTCACAAATTAAAAAATAAAAAGAGGAAAATAAATGATGGTGAAAAACACGTTGTGGCAGTTCAGATTCTAAAAAAGTAAAAATAAAAGATGTATCTGATGGTGAAAACCTCTCAAAGGTGCCAAAAGATGAGATTCTTGATATCCTCCCTTAGCACTTTCAAGAAAGAACTTTAGTTCTTATAGAACCAACACAACTGGTTAACTTGGGAACAACTGAAGTTCCTCAATTTTCTCACTTAGCACAGTCCTTATCAGAAGAGGAGAAGAAACAATTAACTAAGTTCCTGAAAGAGAAAAATATCAACTTTGCATGGTCTTACACTAATATGCCTGGACTTGATCCTGAATTAATAATGCATCATTTATCTATAGCTCCTGGGATCATACCCGTGAAATAGAAATTATGAAAGATGCATCCTCATGTTGCATTACTGGTGAAAGCAGAGTTAGAAAAATCTCTGAAAGTTGGATTCAGAGGAGTCATCACTTATGTAGGATGGATTTCTAATGTGGTACCAGTATCCAAAATAGATAAATCTATCAGGATTTGCACAAACTTTGGAGACTTGAGCAAAACATGTCCTAAAGATGATTTTCCACTACCGAACATTGATATGATCATAAATCTTACAACATGCTATTAGATGTACTCACTCATGGATGGTTTCTCGAGCTATAACCAGATTAAAATTGCTCTTGAAGACCAAGAGAAGACAAAATTCACATGCGCATGTGGAAATTTTTTTTGGAACATTATGCCATTTTCATTAAAGAATTCCAGTGCTACATACCAAAGAGCCATTACTACCATATTCCATGATATGATACACAAAAACATGGAGGACTACATGGATGATACCTTAGCTAAGTCAAAAACAAGAACTACTCATATTGAAGACTTGCAAAATATATTAGATTGCATGGAATAATTTCAATTTAGGCTTAATCCAAAGAAATGTGCCTTTGGAGTTCAATCAGGGAAGCTACTAGGGTTTATTGTATCAACAAAAGGAATTGAGGTAGACCCTAAAAAATTTAAAAATATACTAGAAATGTCACCTCCACGCAACATTAGTCAAATGAGGACATTACAAGGAAGAATCCAGTAAATCAGAAGATTTATGTCACAACTTGCAGACAAAGCACAACCTTTTACTAAACTGCTACATAAGGGCATTACCTTCAAATGGGATGAACATTGCAAAAATAACTTCAAAGAACTAAAGGATTACTTGGCGACTCCTTCCATTCTCATGGTGCCCATTCATGGAAAGCCATTACTCCTATATATTTCAACTACAGCTACATCGCTAGGAGTATTGCTGGCTCAAGAAGATGAAACTAAAAAGGAAAGAGTGATCTACTATATCAGCAGGACACTAGTGTCTTATGAACTCAATTATAGTATAATTGAAAAAGCTTGCTTAGTAGTTGTCTTTGCATCAGAGAAATTGAGAAATTATATGCTGTCACATACAGTAAAGCTTATTGCAAAGATAGATCCGCTCAAATACCTCTTAAGAAAGATAACATTAACACGAAGGCTAGCAAAGTGGGTCCTGATTTTAAGCAAATTTGATATTGAGTATGTCGATAGAAGGGATATTAAATGACAAGTCCTCACTGATCAATTAGCTGACTCACCCTTGCAAGATGACGCACCTCTGATAATTGAATTTCCTAATGAAACTATTATGCATTTAACTAGACATCCATGGAAGATGTACTTTGATGGTTCTTTCATGCAACAAGGTTCTGGAGCGGGAGTTCTATTCATCACTCCTCAAGGCTACAAGATACCCAAAGCATACAAATTGATGTTTCCATGTACCAATAACATTTTTGAATATGAAGCATTAGTGAATGGTCTTAAATTAGCTATTGAATGGAAAATCATAGAGTTACATGTGTATGGTGACTCTTAACTTATCATTAATCAAGTAAATGGAGACTATCAGACTAAAGATGAGAAGTTGATGCCTTATAAACAACTGGTTGAAGACTTGAAAAAGTACTTTGTCTTCATCATATTCCAGCAAATCCCAAGGATAGAAAATCGAGCTATAGATGCTATGGATACATTGACATCCATGTTACAACTAGAAGAACATCAGTTCCTCTATGACTTCTTGGTGGAAAAATTATCCTATCCAGCTTTTGATATCCCTGATTACCAAGCAATTTGTGCTTTAAATGCCCAAGACCAATCCCGGTACACCAAACTTATTACCTATCTAAATGACCAAACTCTACCCACTGGTCTATCAAGGAATGAAAAAAGAGCCTTAATTAGAAAATCATCACATTACGTCCTCATTACTAATAACTTATATAGACAAGGTATTGATGGTACACTTCTTAGGTGTTTAGAAAAAGAAGAGTTAGATCGCACATTAAAAGAGGTTCACGAAGGTGTATGTGGATCGCACTCAAATATATTTTTGTTAGCTAAAAAAATACTAAGAGTTGGCTATTACTGGCCCACAATGGAAAAAGTTGCTATTCTATTTTCAAAAACATGTCACAAATGCCAAACACGTGGAAATCACATCCATGCTCCTGTTAGAGAACTCATACCATTTATAACATATTGGCCATTTTAGCAATGGGCCTTTGATTTGGTTGAACAAATATATCCTAATTCATCAAGTGGACACAAGTACATCAATATGGCCACTGAGTATTTCACTAAGTGGGTCAAAGCTGTGCCGCTAATCAAAGCCACTGACAAACATATGGATATGTTTATCTTGAACTACATTATTTATAGGTATGGGATACCCTCTTCAATTGTAATAGACAATGGGGGCCAATTTAAAAACTAAGACATCGAAGACCTTTGCACATAGTTTCACATCACTCAGCATTTTTCTTCAATCTATTATCCTCAAGGTAATGGACAAGCTGAGGCATCTAACAAAAACATCCTTAAAATCTTATACAGAACTGTGAGTAAGTTTGGCAGAGACTGACATTTGCAACTAAATCTGGCACTTTGGGCCTACAAAACAAGTATTAGAACACCAACTGGAGGCACACTATTTGCTTTAGTGTATGGCATAGAAGAAGTGTTACATGTTGAGGTAGAAATCTCATCTTTGTGGGTATCTCTCCATGGTCTTGTTACTCACGAACAATACCACATTGATAGGGTGAATACACTAGATCTACTTGGTGAGCGCAGATAACAAGCGTTTGATCATCTGAAAGTGTACTAAAAATATATGTCAAAAGGGTACAATAAAAAGGTCAAACCATGAAAATTTCAAGTGGGGGATCTCGTTCTCAAAGAGAATCCCAAGAACTAGCCAAACATAGAACAAAAAGGAAAGTTTGAACCCAACTGGATGGGGCCTTATGTCATTACTACAAATTTTGGGACTGGAGCGTATCAATTAGCTACACCTGAGGGAGATGTTCTTCCTGATCCCATTAATACTCTACATTTGAAGCGGTTCTAGGCTTGATATCTGGCTAGCAGAGCCCGTGCAGTAAAAATTCTCAGAAAATACTAAAAAAAAAATTTGATCCTGAAGAAATCTAAAAATAGTGGAAAAAGTCTTGAAAAAAGGGTATCCTTGGTGAAACCTGGCAAACAAGCACCTTGATACTGCAAAATAAAATTAAAAAAAAAAAGGAAAAAAATTGAAAAAGAGAAAAGTGCCTTGGCAAAAACCTAGCAAACAAGCATCTTGGTAGAAAAAATAAAAAGCTTTGCCGAGTGGTGAAAACTTGGCAAACATGTGTCACTTGAACTCTGTGCTCTATCTATTAATGCATTGATGATACTAATCCTTCATGATCACACCTGTGCTATTGGTTGACTCTGATTCCTTACAAATGTCCTATCCTTGCCTGGGATTTGTCTGCATTTGCGTCTTAGGAATAGTCATTCTGCACTAGGGGCATTTCTTCGAGCATACTCAGTTTGTGTCTACTAGGTTGTCCTAGGGTCCTATCTAGGATGGTGTGCCTCTTACAATAGTATTTCTCAATACTTTCACCTAAATGTCACTATCACAAATAAAGGTGTTTCTTCAACACCACCTACCTATAACATACATCATACTAGTGTTTCTCAACACTTTAATGAAACACTTTCAATGACCTAGTGTTTTTCAACACTTTACTCAAAGAACATACTAGTGTTTCTCAACACTTTAATCAATTAGTGTTCCAAAACACTACATTGGATTGCAATTGTAGACAAATATTAATCTCACATACTCAGACATGAAACCATATTGCTTACTTCCAATTCTGATTGATGAATCGCTATTGTGCTTGAAAAATGAATCTACAGTATTTCTCAACACTAATTAAACACATAGTCTGATCTTGGTTTGATTATGACTCTTTAATGTTCCCATGATGTTTCATACTAGGGGTATCTAAGTGGTTATAAATTTTCTTTGATTGATTATCAATTGGTGATTGTTATGTCTTTTGAGTTACTCCATGACGTCTATTCAAAAGACAAAGAGTCGCAAGGATAGGGGGCATAACATTTTCTTAATTTTGTGAGTATGGTGATTGTTTCAATGATCCTATAAATTTCACCTAACTTGGATGTTTATGGTAAGGGCTGCCAACATGAGTGGATAGCCGCATATATCTCGATCCTTGTTATGTGTAAACTACGGTGAGGTTGAAACAATTTCCTTGTCTATTTTCTAAATCAGATTCTCACTAAGCTGTACGCTACATTATGTACCCAAGGATATGAATTTTCAAGGTCATTGCGGGTCACATATCTTACATTACACTTGAACAGAACTTGATTCTTAATAGTAAAAGGAGATAACTAACTTGTTGTCCTGGCTTCTATACCTTGACGCTTAATTTTATTTCTAACATTGCATCCAATACACATAGTATTCATACTTTCATGATGCCAGTGGGTATTAGCAACATTTGTACTATCAGATGATGTTCGTTACAAAAATGCCCAATGATGATAAAAATGATACAATGTATACAACTTAGTGACAGTCCTAAAAATTTGCATGTAGATGCATTTAGAGATTGCATGATTGATTTTAAAAGAAAAGCATAAGGACTTGAGATTAAAATGATTTCTTGACTCATCCAAAATCTAAGTTAATTACATAATCTATATTACTAATAGTAATGTCGTTGCATATCCATGACATACATTCTGCATTCATAAATGAGAAAGAGAAAATACAAAAACAAAGCATTCAAGCATTCAAGCATTCAAGCATTGCATTTATTTCTACATCCTAAGTGCATCCATACATTTATTTGCATAAATAAAATCTCAAAAACATTCATTTGCATATTCAGTTAGCATCATTTGAAACACATTTATACATCGTTAATAAATCAAAGAGCATAAATGGTGTCATCACATAATCTAATCTAACTCATCAAGAGACCAAGATTATAATCACATGTGCATCAATTTAAACATCTATCAAAGCAAGAGAACTCATGAACATGTCTAGATCAAGAACAACTATCTCAGATATATCAAAATAGAACATATAAAAAATGTGGAAATGTCTACAAGAGAGTATCAGAGTATCAGTGTGAATCAGATATACATGTATAACAGTCAAATACAATGAATGATCTCAGAAGGATCCAGATATACAACAAAATAATCTCAAAATATCTCAGAATACAGAATCAAGATTGACTACCACCCTCTCCCTGATTTGGAGGAGAAGGAGGAGGTGGTACAAATGGAGCTGGTGGAGGCATGGCCCCCTCAGACTGCTGTGCGACGCATGAATATAAAGGTTCTCTCTGGCCCTCTGGAACTGCAACATGATATAAACCAAAGTAATAAACTACTCTCTGTCCCTAGTGTGTAACAATTCAAGCCTAAGTATCTCTCTTTGCTCTGAGCATATCACCCTGCCTATCCCTCTCTTCTCTCAGGTGCTCAAGCTATGCTTCTCTATATACAAGTATGGCCTCCAATGTCATGATCCTAGCTTTGAGCATCTCACACTCACACTCACACTATGACAAAGCATCACCATCTCTCCCAGATCCTCTGCCTATATCCTGACCACTAGGCCTATCTTGTGGCCTATCCTGCTAACTGTCCTACTGTCGATGTCGCTATCTCTGCTACTCTCTAGTTAGAAGTGGACTTGGATCTCTCTGGGGAGAAACAAACCTGAGGTGAGTCTATCTACCATTGGCACCCTCTCCACCTCCCAATGCACCTCCACCCCTATCATCTCTTCCATCATCATGATCATCTAGACCCTGTCCTCTATCTGGAGGAGGGCGCCTCCCATCTCTCCCACCCTCAGCCCTCCCCCCCATCTCGTCTCTCCCTTTGTGCTCCCCCTCTACCTTGATAGGTCTATCATCAGTAGGATCATAATCTAAAGGGTCCTTGATGCAAGGAACTACCTCATTAGGAGTTGTAAACCATGGAAATGGATGCTGTAACATCTGTGCTAGATAACCATCTGAACACCCTGCATTTTCAATCTCAGGGAGTAGATCCCAACCCACTACAACCATCTCTCATATAGCACACTGTGTAGTCTCATATACTAACTGAGCACCCCATAGTGGCTCCTCATCATAGATTCGGGCATACACTAATAAATCCTGGCATCTTCCCTGCACACAACCATACTATCTCAATACTTGAGTAACCAAGAATCGCTCTATAATGTACCTGGTCCAGCCAATCAAATACCTGCTCTAAAAAAAATAAGGCATATGTCACCTACCTGAAACCCACTCCTCACAGTCAAGGTATGGTCGCCACACAACTACTGTCATATTATCAAAAAGCTGGCGCCAATACTCTACCTATTCCAAATGGGGCTACTAAATCCAACCTAGGTACATATACACATACGACTACTGATCTAAGTGTTGCCTATCAAATATTCACCATGTAACTAGGATATGCTCCCAGGCCCAGATCTATAATACAAGGATACCAACAATCATACTATGTGAATACTGGTACACTATCTCATGCAACTCTCTATAAATGTGGGCCAATATGTAGCTACCCCATGCAAATCTCTGAGAATGTATTGCCATCTACTTTATCATGTCAACCCAGCTAACCATGAATCTATGTTGTCCTTTGTCAGACATCAGAATGCCCCTGATTAATCTAGCTAAATACACAGTAAGATGATCGTAATGATCGCACATGTAATCCCAAGTCAGATATCAGTAAGCAATAGAATCATCTCCAAAGAATCATCGCACCGAGGCAATAGCTGTAACAGAAGTCACCTCAAACTGAACCTCTCTGCCCATCACATGAACTTGAAGAATGTGCCACACATCCTTGGGTGTGATGGTCATCTCAATAGTTGGGAGATGGAAGGTGTTGTGCTTCAAGTGCCATCTCTCAGCCAAAGCAGTCAACAAGCCATTATTTTTCCTAATGTCAGGTAAATCTCTCAATGATAGTAAACCTACATAGGTGACTATCTCTACCTCATCACCGGTCAAAGATTTGGACAAAGCAAGGACATGACCTGGGTACGGTCCTCAGAATGACACAACCTCAAAAGGAACCTGTTAAAAACATAGCAATTACAAGTTCAAATTAGCATTATGACTAAGGAAACTACACAGAAAAGTAATCAGCTAAGTGTTTTTGGTAATCAAAAGTAGAAAAATAGTCAAATTTGGAAGAAAACTTACTCAAAACCTAGAAATGATTATGTTCCTACAGGGTGCAATCCATTTTACAGGATGCAATCTATGATTTTTGGGATGTGATGGGGCATTCAAGAAGCGATCCTATTTTGACAGGATGCGACATGCGACCCTATTTTCACAGGACACGATATCCTTCAAATTCCTATTTTTAAACTACCTAAAGCGATGAAAAAGAAAAAATGGGAAAGGATCTAGAAAATAAAGGAAACGAAACATGATTTTTAGGAAAAATAGGATGTGATGCGGGATTAACCGGACGTGATCCTAAATGCAATAAACGATGCAAAATTCAATTGGCTATAACTACTACCAAAATGCTTAAAACTAGAAATTAAAAATTTGAAAAGGTAGGTTTTTGAGTACTTATTGGTGGTGGGTACTCAACTGGATGCTGATGTCATTGGCTGAGCTCAAAATGATGCTTCTCTACGGGGACCACCATCTTCTCTACAGAGCTCTCTGAATTACCAAGGATAAAAGTGAAAATGAATGGGTAAAAAGTGAATTTTGGGATATATATTTGACTTTTTGAGCTATATAGGAGCTCCAGAACTCCTCCCAGATTACTGAAACACAATTTTTTTCTCTTTCTGATTAATCGAGAATGAAATTGAACGCAGAGATGATTTTTTACACACCATAGTAAAATTTTTATGATAGTCACCAAAAATGCAGAATTTCTCCATATGTTCTGAAAATGATTCGCATGATTTATGCAATCAATTTTCCAGGTTCAATATCATCAAAATGTACATTATTCATCAAAATATTGGTCAAACATCATTTTTATCAGACTCAAACTTCACATTTTTTAATGTAATTAACTTGGTAAAATTGTGTTTTATCTTAACACACCTTCATTTCTCCACTTCTTGTAGTTGATTCTTTCTCAATTCAATTGATCAGTTCAAGTGATATATCATTCTAAAAGAGGGATTTTATTCTTTTTCCTCTGATTTTGTTCCTAAGGGGGCATGATCACATGTAAATCAATCAAATTCTTTCTCAAAACAACATTAAATTGACTTCATCATCAAAAGACTGAGGGCATGACAGTTCCTTGACTAAGTTGGGACTGTTGGATTGAAGGCTTCGGTTCTCTGCACAAGCTAGATATCTTAAGTCTACATTTTCTCAGATTCTTATTTAAGCTCCTAGTAGCTTTTTACTAACCTTCATTCGATCAAGTTCAGAGTCAGTATTATCAATTCTCGTACGACAACCAAGTTCAGAATTGCTATTTTTAAGATCTTTGCTTATTGACCTTTGTTTGATCAAGTTCAAAGTCAATTCTATCAGTCTTATCTCAATCAAGTGTGAGACTGATCTCATCAAACATTTTGTTCAATCAAGTGCAAAATTCTCAAACTTTTTGAAGTCAACATAAAAAAACTTTCTTTGAATCAATGTGTTGCTCGCACATCAAATTTAATCTCCTAAGTGATTTAATCACTAAATTAAATTAATTGCCTTAGAAAATTAAATCAAATCAAATCAATTCAATCAAAAATAAATAAAAAATATGGCTAAAGTAATTAATTAAAAGGAATTAAATAAATCCTAATTACAACTCCATTTACAAAAGGGAAAGTCAAATCCCTAACCAATGGGAGTTAAATCACTTGGATCACCTCACATGGATCACCAAAGATTCAATCTCCACCTCTCTTCCACTTTCAACCCTAACCTCTCATTCACCAAATTCTTCTATAAATAGAATGAATTTTAAGATCAATGGGCCCCTAATTCTTAATTGTTAATTGCAAACTTATGCTACTAGTAGTCTTAGAGATCTTCATGCATTTTAGCTCTCATTTTCATAGCATTGTTATAATCTTTCATTTTGGAGCTTTAAAATGAACATTTCTTGAGCATTTAGATTAAAAGCATTCAAATCTTTCATTCTAATTTGTATATGTCACTGATTAATGCATAATTTAAGGGCAATTATAACATTCTTCACACTCTTCTTAGATAGGAAGCAATAGGTCAATTTTAGTGATTGATTTGCTTGCTAACTCTTGTTTTTCACTAATATAATGACTTATTGAAGTGTTGTGTTGCAGACAACAGGTACCCAAAATAACACACACAGATTCATGTTATCGAAAATGAGAGGAGAAGGCTTCCTTATTGTAACATATAAAATAGAGGTCACCAAAATGTAACATAAGAACATGTAACATTTGAAATAAGTGGGGGAAAGATAAGATATTCGTCTTCTATCCCAAGATGCACAAAGGAAAGATCCAAATTGATCAACCCAAAAAGGATCAATGCACAAATGAATCAATCATTTGGAAATGAGAGCAAAGAGGAAAGTCTTAAATTCCCCGTTAAGGAATGTGTGATAGATTTAGAATGATTAAGGATTTGAATTGAAATGGATAGGAGAAATACACTAACCTTGAAATATTGTAGATCAAAGAATGCTATTTTTTGGGGCCTATGCTCTATTTCTAGAAAAATTGAAGTATGATCTGGAAAGGAAACATAGAGATGAACAAAACCCATAAATCATTTTATGATCCAACACTGTCTTATGAAAAAGGTCAACCTTGACCCACAAATGTCAACCCTAACCCAATAATGTCGACCTTGACCTGCACAGGTCCAACAGAAAATCTGTTTGTGGAGC
>MU223183.1:1286191-1305607 GCA_018584345.1 Thuja plicata | reverse complement strand
GAGGGTTTAGAGTCAAGCCTGACAAGGTGGACTTGAGGAAATGAATCTTGAGATTCCTTGACTTTCTCAAGTGGGTGGAGTTGTTAATCATTCCTTAATGGAATGTGACAACATTAAGGGTAGCTTAAGATTATGATTAGGGCTTAAGGGATGTGATCAAGAAGATAGAGATGGGAGGAGAGAGAATGGGTGGAGGGGGGATTAGCTAATTAGGGTTAATTAGCTAATTAAGAAGAATTAGCGTGTGAGAAGGGGTTGGGATGAGTTTGAGCTCATGGTTGGATATTTGAGATTGGTTAGGTTTGAGGGAATATTAATAAAATGAATTGTTGTAATAACATATTCATTTAATAATAGGGATTTAATTAATCATTTAAGCTTTTGATTTCTTTGTAACAATTAATTAAGACTATAGCCAAATTGAATCAATTAGGCTAGGAGATTGATTTTGCAAGTGATGAGGTATAAATAGGATTCCATTTAATTCCATTTTTAATTAATTACCTTAGCCAGGTATGATTTTGAATTGATTGAATTGAATTGATTTGATTGGCTAAAGCAATTAATGTAGATTAGTGATTAGATCACTTAGGAGATTAAATATGTTTCAGAGGAATTATGCCAAGCAGTAACAGGGTCATTTGGACATAATTGGGGGTATGATCACACTTAGGGAAAATAGGGTCTATAGTCAAAGCAGACCAAATCTAGGTGGTTACATTTGCCCCTCTTTGAATTGATGTGCGAGCAGTGCATTGATTCAAAGAAAGTTTTTGATTTTGACTTCAGAAAGATTGAGAATTCCGTTCTTGGTTGTCAAATGAAATGTTGATGAGATCAGTCTCGCACTTGATCAAACTAAACTGATAGAATTGATTTTGAACTTGGTTGTTGTCCAAAGATCAAATAAAAGATTTTTAAAGATACCAATTCTAAACTTGGTTGTCGTCCAAAGATTGATAATACTGATTCTGAACTTGGTTGTCGTCCAAAAGTTAGTAAGAAGCTTCCAAGAGCTTAATAAGAATCTTTTAAAACAAGGAAACCCAAGATATCCAACTTATGAGAACCAAAGATTTCTATCCAATAGTTTTGACTTAGTCAAGGAAACTGTCATGCCCCTAGTTTGTTTGATAATGAAGTCATTTTTAATGCTGTTTCAAGCAAAAAATTTAATTGATGATAGTGTGATCATGCCCCCTTGGGAATGAAATTGAAGGAAAAAGAAATGAAATCTGTCTGTTGAAAGAACGTATCACTTGCAAGGAACATGTAGAATAAGCAAGAATGGATTAGAAGAAGTGAAGAAATGAGGGTGTGTTTAAGAGTAAACACACGAGTACCAAGTTAATCATGCTGAAAAGGTGAGTTCAATTTTGTTCCCAATAGATCAAAGATTTCGGGAAGCATGGGTATGTAAATAGCTTAGATTTCAAATGAATTAAAAATAGAAAGGAGTTTGAGCTCAAACCCTTATGTTGTTATTTCAAAAATGCATCATGCAATCTCTAAATGCAGCTATATGCAGACTCTTAGGACTGTCACTGATTTGCAGATATTGGAATATTTTATCATCATTGGGCACTTTTGGAATGGATACCATCGGATAGTACAAAAATCACTAATACCCACTGATATTATGAAAGTATGAATACTATGTTTTATTGGAATTTCAGAAATAGACTTAGGCATCAAGGCATAGAAGCCAGGACAACAAAATAGTCACCTTCCTTTTAATATACCAGATCCTGAGTAAGGCAAGATATTGGACCCGCAATGACCTTGAAAATTCATATCCTTGGGTACATTATGCTTCGTATACCTTAGTGAGAATCTAGATCAGAAAACAGACAAGGAAATTATTTCAAACTCACCTTAGTTTACACATATCAAAGATCGAGATATATGTGGCTATCCACCCATAGTGGTAGCTCTTACCATAAACATCCAAGTTAGGTGAAATTTATAGGATTATTTGAAACAATCACCATACGTAGAAAATCAAGAAAGAATTATGCCCCCTATCCTTGTGACTCTTTGTCTTTGCGCAAATGTCATTGAGAAACTAAGAAGACATAATAAATTATTAATTGAGAATCAATCAAATAAAATTTATAATTACTTAGATGCCCCTAGTTGAGAACATCATCAGGACATGAAAGAATCATAATCAAACCATTATAAAATTATGTGTTTAAGTAGTACTTGTTCATTCATCTGCCAAACACAGTAAATATTAATAAATCAGAAAATTGGAATATAAGCAATATGGTGTTTCCATGCCTGTGCATTGATAGGATAATCCGTTCATGTTTGCGATCCAATATAGCCTTGTAGGAACTCAGTTAATGTAAATGTCATGTCTGGATATGTGATGTTTTGAAAAGATACCCTTGTTTTGGAAAGTGACATTGTTTTGCATGTATCAAGAAACATTGTGTTTGTGAGGAAAACCATCCTAGAGCAACCTAGCAACCACAACCTACCATGCCAGCAAACATGCCCCCAGTGCAGAATGACTTATTCCTAAGAAATAAATGTAGACAAATCCCAAGCGAGGATAAGATAGCCATTTAGGAAATGAAGTCAGTGTTTGAGCACAGGTGAAATTATGAAGGCCTAGTATCAGTAGTGCATTGATAGATGGAGCGCAGAACACAAGTGATGCTTGATTGCCAGGTTTTCACCACTTGGCAAGATCTTTTATTTTCTTTTTGCTACCAAGATGCCTGTTTGACCAGGTGCTCATCAAGGTACTTTTCTCTTTTTCAAAATTTTTGGCTATTTTTTCTTTTTTGAATGTTTTTGTAGTATCAAGGCACTTGTTTACCAGGTTTTCACCAAGGATACCCTTTCTATAGGACCTTTTCCATTGTTTTTTGATTTCTTCAGGATCAATTTTCTAAATGTTTTTGGTATTTTGTAAATTTTTTTTGTTGTACAGGCTCTGCTATCTGAACATTAAGCGTAGAACCGCTTCAAATGTAGAGTGTTGATAGGATCTGGAAGAACATCTCCTTCAAGTGTAGCCAGTTGATAAGCTCCAGTCCCAAAAGTGGTAGTGATAACATAAGGTCCCAGCCAGTTAGGTTCAAACTTTCCTTTTTGTTCTCTGTTAGGATGGTTCTTAGGATTCTCTTTGAGGATGAGATCTCCCACTTCAAATTTGTGTGGTTTGACCTTCTTGTTGTAGCCTTTGGATATATGTGCTTGGTACACTTTGAGGTGGTCGAACGCCTATTGTCTGAGCTCATCTAGTAGGTCCAGAGAATTCACCCTATCTATGCGGTACTGCTCATCAGTAACAAGACCTTGTAAAGATATCCGCAAAGATGGGATCTCAACCTCAATAGGTAATACTACTTCAGCACCATAGACTAAAGAAAATGGTGTGGCTCCAGTTCGTGTTCTGATGCTTGTTTTGTAGGCCCATAGTGCCAGATTTAGTTGTAGATGCTAGTCTCTGCTAGACTTATAGTTCTGTGTAGGATCTTGAGAATATTTTTCTTCGATGCCTCAGCCTATCCATTACCTTGAGGGTAATATATTGAGGAGCAATGTTGAGTGATATGAAACTGTTCACATAGGTCATCAATGTCTTGATTTTTAAATTGGCCCCCATTGTCTGTTACAATTGAAGAGGGTATCCTATATCTACAAATAATGTAGTTCAGAATGAACATAGCCACCTATTTGCTAGTGCCTTTGATTAGCGACACAAACTTGACCCACTTTGTGAAATACTCAGTGGCTGTAATGATGAACTTGTGTCCATTTAGAGAGTTGGGATGTATTTGTCCAACCAAGTCAAAGGCCCATTGTTGAAATGGCCAATGTGTTATGAAAGGTATAAGTTCTCTGGTAGGAGCATGGATGAGATTTCCATGTGTCTAGCATTTAAGACATGCTTTTGAAAATTGAATAGAATCTTTTTCCATGGTAGGCCAGTAATATCCTACTCTGAGCAGTTTCTTTGCTAATGAAAATCCATTTGAGTGTGATCCACATACACCTTCGTGGACCTCTTTTAATGCTAGATCAAACTCTTTGAGTTCTAAACATTTAAGAAGTGTACCATCAAGACCTTGTTGATATAGGTTGTTAGTTATGAGGACGTAATGTGATGTTGTCCTAATTAGGAATCTTTTCTCATTTCTGGATAGATTGTTAGGGATGGTTTGGTCAGAAAGGTAAGCAATGATATTGGCATACCGAGATTGGTCTAGGGCAATCAAAGCACATATTACCTAGTATTCAGGGGTATCAAAGGTAGGATGGGATAGTTCTTCTACCAAGAAGTCATAGAGGAATTGATGTTCTTCTAGTTGTAACATGGATGCCAAGGTAGCCATAATATCTACAACTTTGTTCTCTGATCTTGGTATCTACTGGAAGGTGATGAAGACAAAGTATTTCTTTAGGTCATCAACTAGTTTTTTGTAGGGCATCAACTTCTCATCTTTTGTTTGATACTCCCCATTGACTTGATTGATAATTAGTTGGGAGTCACCATATATGTGTAACTTTATGATCTTCCACTCCATAGCTAGCTTAAGAATGTTTACCAATGCTTCATATTCTGAGATATTGTTGGTGCATGGAAACATCAATTTGTAAGATTTGGGAATCTTGTAACCTCGAGGAGTTATGAATAGAACTCCTGCTCCAGAGCCTTGTTGAGTAAATGAACCGTCAAAGTACATATTCCATGGATATTTAGTTAAGTGCATGATCGTTTCATCAGGGAATTCAATTGTCAAAGGTTCATCATCCCAGAGTGGTGAATCAACCAATTGATCTGCAAGGACATGTCCTTTAATAGCTCTTCATTCTACATATTCAATGTCAAAATCACTTAGAATTAGGACCCATTTTGCCAAACGTCTTGTTAATGTTGTTCTGCTTAAAAGGTACTTTAGAGGATCAATCTTAGCAATGAGATTTACTATATGAGAGAGCATGTAGTGCCTCAATTTTTGTGATGTGAAGATGACTGCTAAACACACTTTTTCAATAATGCTATAATTGAGCTCATAGGAAACAAGTGTCCTACTAATGTAGTAGATAGATTTTTCTTTCTTTGTTTCATCCTCTTGTGCTAGCAATACTCCTAGGGATGTAGCTGTAGCTGAAATGTATAGGAGTAGGGGATTTCCATGAATATGCACCATAAGAATATGAGGAGTAGCCAGGTATCCTTTCAATTCTCTAAAGTTTGCTTCATAGTGTTCATCCCATTTGAAGGTAACCCCTTTATGTAGTAATTTAGTAAAGGGTTGTGCCCTATCTGCAAGTTGGGACATGAATCTCCCGATGGACTGAAGTCTCCCTTGTAGTGTCCTCATTTGACTGATGTTGCATGGAGGAGCCATCTCTAGTATAGCCTTAACTTTTGTAGGATCTACCTCAATTCCCTTTGCTGAAACAATGAATCCTAGGAGCTTCCCTGATTGGACCCCAAAGGCACATTTCTTTGGGTTGAGCCTGAGTTGGAACTATTCCATACGATCCAAGATCTTTCTTAAGTCAACAATGTGAGTACCTGTTTCTTTGGATTTAGCCAATGTGTCATCCATGTAGTCCTCCATGTTCTTGTGCATCATGTCATGGAATATAGTCATCATGGCTATTTGATATGTTGCATTGACATTCTTGAGCCCGAATGGCATGACATTCCAGCAAAAGGTGCCCCATGCACATGTAAATGCAGTTTTCTCTTGGTCCTCCAGGGCAATTTTGATTTGATTATAGCCCGAGAATCCATCCATTAATGAATACATTTGGTAGCCTGCTATGAGCTCTATGATCATGTTAATGTTAGGTAGAGGGACATAATCTTTTGAACATGCTTTGTTCAAGTCTCTGAAGTCAATACAGATCCTGATATATTTATTAGATTTAGATACGGGGACTACATTGTAGATCCACCCTGCATAGGAAATGACTCTGATAAATCCAGCCTTTAACAAATTCTCTAGTTCTACTTTTGCCAAGAATGCAACATGAGGATGCATATTTCTAAGTATTTGTTTCAGGGCTTGATCCCGGGAGCTATAGATAAGTGGTGCATGATTAGTTTAGGATCTAGCCCTAGCATATTAGTATAAGACCATGCAAAGTTGATGTTCTTCTCTTTCAGGAACTCTGTGAACTGTGCCTTCTCCTCTTCTGATAAAGATTGTGCAAGGTGGACTATTTAAGGATTTTCAATAGTGCCCAAATTTACTGGCTGTGTTGGTTCAATCAGTACTGAAGACCTTTCCTAAAAGTGTTCAGGGAGAATATCAAGAGTCTCATCCTTTGGCACCTCTAAGAGGTTTTCACCATTGGATACATCTTTTTTCTTTACTATTTTGGGATCTGATACTGCCACAGAGTGGTTTTCACCATCAGTCCTCTTTTTCTTTTTAATTTTTAGTTTTTGACTAAGAAAACTGATATCCTCCCGTGACATGTTCTCACTCTTTTTATTGGTGGAAGAAGGGTATGGTTCACAAGCATTGAGATAACGAGCTAGGGTGTGGTCATTAGGAAAGTTGAGGATAGGAGTAGGATCTGTTTCAGTCCAATTAATTAGGTCTAGAAGTACCAATGATAGGGAGTCAGACTCTGGGAAGGATAGCATTGTGCTAGCATCAAGACCATTAACTGACATGACATGGTCTGTTAAGTCAATTTATTTGATATTTAGATCAATAAGAGTGAGATCATTGTTAAAAGGGTCATTGTTAGTTATATGCAGACCAAACTCTAGTGACTCATCAGTAGAAATCTCATCATCATCTCTCCGTAAAAGGAGGCTTCTTGCTTGGAGCCTATGAAATTCTTCTAGAATTATGTATTCACCAGTTTCTTCATTAGTGATTGGGGGAAGGAACTCTTCTTCTACTTCAGGATTATCAGTGTCATTGGGAGTAGTGTTAGACTGTTTATGAGGAGCTGAGGGTGCTGCAAACATGTGAATTGTATCTATTCCAATATCTTCAGTGGCAAAAGATAGCTCTTCCCATTCATAATCATGAGAGTCTGTGACCTCATCATTGGATCTATTTGAGTATTCAACAATGGTTATCTGATGTACCCGGTTAGCTACCTGTGGATCAAAGTGGGATAGATCAAGGACATGTGAAATTGTGACCAATTGTCCCCAATTAGGATGTAAATCCTGTTGCTAGGGTATCTCTTGAGTAATTGTTTCTATTAATGATATCTCTGGACTAGTTGCTATGGTGTCTCCTACCTCTTGAATGGGAGGTTGTGCTAACAAAGGGGTGTGAAGATCCTGTGGTACCTCAAAGCTAGGTACATAGAATTCTCCTTGGTATTTGGGATCCTCTATGCCAACATGTAATAATCTTTCGTAGGACCACTGCTCTAGTTTGTTTATTTCATCACTTCCTTTGTCTGAGTGTGGACTCCCTTTTGAAGTGGGTTTATTAGTTTTAATTTTAAAACCCAGTCCTATTTTATCTCTAGTGTTCAGGAACTCCATGGGTATAGGTTCAATAAGCCCTTGTCCTATGTCATTCAGAGGTCCTTTTCCTTTGTATCCCAATTGTTTGAGGAAATCATATCCCTTTCCATACTGTTCTGGGGATATCTTTACATGTTTGACCTCAGATTCCATCGGTTCTCCTTTGTAAAGCCAGTCCAAGACTGCCTATTCTTCCATGTTATCTGAAGAATATATGGATTCCTTTACCATTCTAATTGCTTTGTGTACTTCTGGCTCCTTGGATGCTGTAGGTGTAAATGTCGATGAAGGTTTTCCATAGGATCTTGGTGATATGGGTAACTCTATCAGTGAGGGAGTCAGGTCCATTTTGTACTCTCCCATACCTGTTTCTTCAAGTTTTAAGGTTTTTCCAAAACTCTTCATAATCATGTCCTTGGTAGTTTCAAGAGCAACTGCATCCATATCCTCCTTGTTATGTGGGATCATGCTACCAGCTTTGATATTATTACAAGTGTAGTTAGCATCTGCAGGAATTGTCACTTCCACCCCATTATGTGGGAACTTTATGCATTAGTGGTAAGTAGATGGTACAACTTGCATTTCATGAATCCATGGTCTCCCTAATAGGATATTGTAGGCTAAGGGTAGATCCAATATCTGACATGTGACATTTCTATCAATTGGGCAGACTCTAATAGGTAGAACAATAAGACCTCTAGAGGATCTTTCTTCCTCGTCATAAGCTTTGATAGTTATTTTGCTTCTAGAGTCAATTGTCTACTCTAAGAGACCTAGTCTCTTGATTAGATCAAGTTTACAGATATTCAATCCTGTGCCTCCATCTATCAACATGTGTCTAACATAGGAATTATGAATAAGGACTTCAATATGGAGGGGTTGATTATGTGGATGCGTCAATGACTTATCATACTCTTTAGAAAAGGAGAGGTAGTGTGGCGCTGAGATGTGATTGACCATCACTTGGAACTTGTCTATATCAATATCTTTCAAGATGTTAGCAACATGTAGAGCCTATTCTAGGATTTACCTATGTACTGTAGATATCTTTAGCAACTCAAAAATGGAAATTTTGGCAGAGGTTCATTGCAATTGGTCTACCAAGTCATATTTTGCTCCAGGAATAGTAACCACATATTTTGCTGCTGGTTTAGGAATAGTTATAATAGGAACCTTGGACGTCGATGTTGGTTTTGGAGGTCCTTTGATTGTGACCTGTGCTTGGCTCTGTGTTACAAAATTTGAGTGGAATGAGACACCTTTGATTGTGATCACATTGATTGACTCAGTTTTAATATCTAGCATATTGATCACATTGTCATTTTTGGAATAGGTGTAGTTTACCTTATTACTCTTTCCTTTAGATGTTTCTCCTTGATCGTAATTAGGAAAAGGTTTGTTGAATGCTATATGATCCCCATTGGTTTTATGTTTGTCTACTTTGATCTTGCCTCCTTCAATGAGGTCTTGGATGACATGCTTAAGTTTAAGGCAATTATTAGTCTTGTGTCCCTTGTTTTTATGGAAGACACAATAGGAATTATTATCCCACCATCTGGGTTTGACCATTGGTTCTCATGGTTTAGAATCTAGGATTGTAAGAACTTTGTTATCCAATAGTGTTTTCAAGATGGTCTCAAGAGGTTCTCCTAAAGGAGTGAATGTTCTATGAGGTTTGGAAGTCTATGATAGTCCCTTGTCATTATCATTGTTTGTTTTGGGTATGGGAGCTGTTACCTTGGAATCCTTGCTTGCTTGCATACTGTTGGTTAGATTGAATATTTTAGGTTTAGGACCAACATTGGATGGGTCTACTATGCCATCATTGACAACATTCTTGTTTTGCTTCCACCATTTAGGCTTGGAGTTGGAGTTGTTTGATTTGTTTTCACCTTGAAGAGTGATCTCCCCTCTTTTGACCATGACTTTCTCAATATAGAGGGCAGTTTTAATCATTTTATCGAAGCTTGGTGAGTCTTGCATTTGTAATGCATAGTTCAATTTGGGCACCAAGTTATTAACGAAGATCTCCATCTTCTCTGTTTCAGGAATGGCCCTTGAGTATCATGCAAAGATCTTCCTCCACCTTTGTAAGAAGTGTGTAAATGGCTCACCAGTTTTCTGTTTGGTATTGCATAGGTCCATCATAGTTACATCATGTTGGATGTTGTAGGAGTAATGTTGGATGAATCATTGGATTAACTCCTCAAATGTTTTGACCTTATGGTTCAACTTTAAGAACCATTCCATGGCATTACCTCCTAGATGGGAGAAATGGAAGCATCACAACAAGTACAAGGGTTTTGTTTTCAGAGAGAGAAGTGGGTTTCTATTCTATTTTAGGCCCAAGAATCAATACTCACCATTACCATCATAGTATGTTGGCGATAGCACTGATGATGGTGCTCATCACCATGGATTAAGCACAAATGAGGACGTTAATGGTCAGACTGAGAAGTTGACAGCCAAAGCAAAGATAGAAACAAGACAATCTGAATCACTACTGACTGCAGCATTCGCAAATAGGGAAGACTTTAGGTCATTCCCCAATACAATAACAAAGGAATCAGGGTAAATAATCCATGGATCCTAGTTACAAACTGGGACTCTTAACCTCTTGCTTCTTACTTTTCCTAGTACAGTCATTTTTTTATCTAAAAAGGATTTTTTTCCAGAGCAAGAGCTGCTTTCCACTACTGATGCAGGACTTGAGCTTTTAAATATATTTGATCTCTGCTCTTCACAATGTCATAGGCTTAAAAAATATAGCTTTTTTATGAGTAACCTTGATAACCATTTTTCCATCACAATGCATGTATATCATCAGATGTCTACATGGTAAGAAAAATATAACTCAATTTAAATATTTTCCTTCTATTTATCAACTTGACAAAAATTCTAATGTAGAACATGGAGATTCTTTTGAACCATTGTTAAGGAGGTCAATCTTGCTATGAAATAACTTACTTATCTCATCCCAATAGAAAAAAATGCTCACTAAAAGCATAATTTTTCTAATACAGTACCCATGTCTTGCAGATTTATTTCATCAAACAGAAAATCCTGCATTTCCCCAACTGGGAACAATAACTACCATGAAATTTCTATATAGATCATAATTAAGAACTGATAGCCAATAGATTATCATTGTCATAACAAAAACCTTTTTGACTCGTAGATTCACATAGAAGGCAGTTTATTTTGCAGTGTTGATGAAGTCTTATGAATCATAGGCTTGCAACTTGCTCACTAATCTTCCAAATTTAGGAAGTTATTGTACTTTATGTTACCTAAGATGTTTTATGTACCTACAGCCATCACAGAAGCAGTTGTTGCTTTGTCATTTTACAAGTCTCTGTCTATAAATATGGGCCATTACCAAAAATTACCAATTTGAACCTACTCTTTTAGAGGTTTGAGTTTTAAATGTGTAGAGAAAATATAATTTCTGATTTTATCAATTTCTTCTATTTTGGAAAGTAGCAGTAACATGGATTATTTTATGAGCTTATCCAACATTCTTAGGAAGCAATGTTGGTAAAGGATTTAGGTGACCTAGTGACTCTTCAATTTATCGCAGGAGCACCAATGAACAATTTGAACCCTTACTTTTCAAGTGAATGGAGGCAAAATTTCATTGTAGGTACAGAGTTATTAATATTTAACCTACCTACAATAACGCTAGATGCCTTGTCAAAATTATAGCTTCAAATGCACCCAAATCCATGACATTACCACATAATAGTCTCTGGCTGATATCATCTTTCTAGAATACAAGTTATTGTCCAATGCTCATTTTGAGATATATAATCATGAGTTCTAACACATAGGGCTTGCTAATTTATCAAAAAATGGAAACAATGTATTTAGGGAAGAATCTATGTATAGAGGGCCCATCTATGTGGACATTAGAAACTATTGGAAGCCAATACAGAGAAGCCAAGTGTGGAATTACCACCTCATAAGTAGGTTGATATAGATTTGAAGCTAAAGGCATACCGGGTTGAGTGATCAGAGAAATTCATTGGGCTTCACCATTAAGAGACGATGGAGTGATGGGGACAAGACTCGCTATCAAATGAAATCACAAACCTCTAAAAATGTGAAAAAAAACTCTGAAATTATGAGAAATATTTATTTTTGAAACCTCAAAGGCCAGACAATCTGAAACCCTCAACACTCAATTCCTAGCTAATGTCAAATATGAGATGAGTGTGGCACAGTTGAAGAAATAGTTACCCTAATCATTCACACAAGTTCAAAGGAGGCCCAATCTAGTAGCTTGTCCTTCAATCAAAATAAATCTCGGAGTCATTACACAAATGAAAATTCAATGTAACTTAAAATATTTTAAAAGGAAGAAAATTGAGAAGCATGGTAATAGGGTAAATAAATATTTTATCTAATATATATAAAATATGGAAAGAAAACGGAGACATGGGTATCCAGAATTACCTTTGGACTTGTTACGTAAAAAAGTGAGTCACTCAAAATCTGAGTGAGAGGACCGCCACTGCGAGCATCTTTTTCGGTGTCAATTAAGTAATCATCAACCTCTGTAGTGCTGATATTGACTCGCCATGCCTTCTTTACCTTGCGTGATGTAAGTTCCTTTTCACTAATCTAGAATTGTTTATAGGAAATTGAATAGGGAAAAATAAAAATCCACATATATTATATTTAAATTTCAAACTTACCATTTATGTGAAGATGGTAGTGCAATTCAATGTCATCTTGATTCTTTCTTGTCTGATCAATAGGCATTCATGCTTCGATTTGGTGTTGTTCATTTTTGCCTCCATCCACGGGTATGTGAGGGCACTTTCTGTTCATTCCAAACTTGATTACTATCCTTTGGGTTAAAATTCACAAAAGACCTTGATTTTACTTTCCCTCCAAACATGAAAGGTGAAAGATTGGTGGGAATACATGCTCATTTGAACCTCTTTTTGCAATGTTTAAAATGTATAACAATTGGTATTACTCTTTTTTTTGCTTTTTTTTTTAATTTTGACATATTCTAAAGTATCCAAAATGATTTTTTTTTTACATGGGAGCTACCTTGTCATACATATTTTTGTGTCCCCGTGATGTAATTCCCATAATATCTTTTTTCACTCCTCAACTCAAATCATTGATTTGTTGAAGCTCTCTATTTCTATATGTTGAATCTCTCTATTGTTATTATTAATATTATGTTTAGAGCTAAATGAGAATCATGCTCGAGAACATTTGTGTGATTTGATTGTCTTGGGGGCATTGGCTTTTTTGAACTGGCCATACTATTTGATTCCTTAGCTTTCACTTCCATAGTGAAAGTTGCATCTCACGGCTCTCTATCAATTTAACTTAACTTTTAGCAGAGGGTTTCTTGAAATTAACATAGTTGACCCTAGCATTTGATCGGATCCCCTTAGACAGTGAGCTTCACCAGCTTTGAGAGAGTACTCTGACGAGGCTCAAACACAAACTTCCTCACGGTCAACTAGAGCTTCACCTATCACATTTTTTTAACTTGGGATCAAATTAAAATGACTTTATCTTTACTTTAATAAAGCCCTAGCTTTGATTTGTTGGATGATGTTTACTCGTGTATGTTTTCCTATAAATTCATCATACTTGTGTGTATATAGTGAAGGTTTAATTTATTTCATATACATTTCACATTGGTATAGTATATTTATTGATTATGCACTTATTAATGTTTCATATTTCATTTCTTAAAAGATGTTTGTAAACATGAGTTTATTTGATAGTCTAAATATATGTGTTTTCATATTTTATGTATGAATCCTCTAGTGTCAAATTCCTTAGAAATCACATGGGGCCTCTTGTGTTATCTAATAAAGTTTGAGGGTTTCATTTGGATGTAAAAAGGAAAGAATTTGACTTTTATCTTATAGATGGAAAATGGGACAAACTAGTGGCAAATAGCGACAGGAATAATGTTGGCACAATAAGTCTAATAGCGAACACACATTATTGGTGAAATGCAACTTCTAAGAATATAAGTATTATTATATTATCAAACGTTAATGTGTAAAGGAGTATTAATCATTCATTTAGTCATTTTTATTATAAAGCTGACTAATTATTTAGTCATTTATTTGGTAATTTTACCCGATGACCAAATTGGTCATTTATTTAGTCAATTATGTAGTCATTAATTTAGTCACTTTACCTGATGACCAAATTGGTCATTTATTTAGTCATTTTAGTTGTGATTTTACCCGATGACCAAATTGATCATTTGTTTAGTCATTTATATTTGTGACTTGCAAAAAAAGGTAGAACATGATCAGTTTTAGTCACGTGACTAAAATTTTTAGTCACCTGGTCATTTATTTATCAAATTCTACTAGTGGGAGAAGAAACAAGAGTTGAAGACAATAGGGCATAAAGAAATGGATGTTTTTGATGAGACATGGTAGGACACTTTAGTCATTGACATAACAGAACCAGACCCTGCAATGCAAATACAAAAGGATGAGGATGTCACTGCTCAAAAAGACCAAACCGACAAGCACGACACCACTGTAGATACAACACAAGCTAGCACACAAATTAATATGCCTGTATTGATGAAGGTCATCAATATACTAGAAGGTAATGAAGGGTCTAATGCAAAATATACAAGCACACCCGAGGACAAGGTGATACAGAAGAAAAAGACACCACAGATGACACAAAGGACACAACTGCAGAACAAGCTGCAACCGATGATCAGAAAGATAAGTCTACTGATCAAAGTAAAGAGGAAACACAAAAGGTAGGAGAGGACATGCAGAAAGAAAAGAGTGAAGAAGAAAAGAAAGATGAGCTGGAGAAGAAAGTAGAAGAAAAATCTGCAGAGACACCCAAGGTTGATGGAGAGATGTCTTCACAAAACTGACAGGTGCACCCCGAGCAGAAAACATAAGAAGCATCTTCAACAAAGCCTTCACCAAGCACTTCAGAGAAGAAAAATGAACTAGCAATGGTAGTTCATACATCTGCATCCACAAAAATCTCAAAGAAGAAGAAGAGCAAGCATAATAATCCAGTAACTCTAGATGAAATCATTGAGATTCCAGTTTGTGATCCCAGGATATTGAATCCAACTGAATTGACAAAGTATGCAAGACTTTGTGAGAGAAAAGAAATGTAAGACAAGTTGAGAAAAGCCACAAAAGAGGGAAAGGTACTTGAAGTATCAAGAGGAATACTTCAAAAAATTGTACCAAATGTAGATGTTGATCAAACAGCCCCAATGGTTGATCAATTAGTGGTTCTCACGGACGCAATCACATCTCAGAATATAGATGTTGAGAAGGTCATGGAAGAAAGACTTGAACAGAAATATGAGTTCAAGCTAGCATAAAAGATAAGCCAAGAAGTGGCATTGCAAAAGGTAAAGCTTTTTGAATTGGTTAGTACAATAGATCCAATAATCTTAGAAGCTATAACCTTAATACACAAGTTATGCACGCTTGATCAACTCACCCAGGAGTATACCGACAAGATATCACAAATATATGTTGATCTTCAAACAAGTGCACAAAGTCTCATGAATAGTGAAGAGGTAATAAAATTGCACAATTAGAAGCTAAAGCAAGTACGGAAGTTGAGACAAGAAATACAAATTGCAGAGACAAAGCTCAGAGATAAGGTAAATGAGCTTCAAGCACAACTCTTACCGACACTCTCACTACTGCAAAAACATATGACAGAGGCAAGAGCACTAATTTCCAACCCAAAAATGTCTATCCTAGATAGCATTTATGATATGCATGCATGACTAGAGCTAGAGCACATGGCACTAGAAATACTGAAAGAAAAATGGGAAAAATTGCTCGAAGACATCAAGAACACCCACTCACATATTCTTGACACATTGTAAGTTACACATTTTTGTCACATTTTTGGCATGTTATTCTAGACACCTAAATCTGATTAACACAACTAATCATATTTAGTGCCTTCTTAGAGCATTATCAATTAAGTAATTAAGCATTACCTAATTGACCTATGTCATCCCCTAGCCCTAATTAATTTAATTAATTGGCTATAGTCCTAATTAATTATTAAAAGCAACCAATAGCTTAATAATTAATTAAAACCCTATTCCCCTATTATTGAATGAATATGTTATTTATGTAATTCAATTCATTAATATTCCCTTTAACCCCTAACCTAACCTATCTCAACCACCTAACCCTAAGTTCAAACTCAACCCAACCCCTTCACACATGCTAACCTAACCAATCCCAACCCCTAACTTTGAGTTCAAACTCAACCCAACCCTTTCACACATGCTAACCTAACCAATCCCAACCACCTAACCCTGAGTTAAAACTAATCTCAACCTCTTCACACATGCTAACCCTTCCTTATCCCCCTAATCACCCTTCTTATCTCCTAACCCTAATCTTAATTCTATCCCTAACCATGTCACATTCCTAATCCTTGATTAGGAACTCAACCCCCAAAGTCAAAGTCAATAATCTCAAGCCATGCTTATCCATAAGAATAAATATCTCTTACACCCTCATAAATATATTTTACACCCTCATAAATGTCTCTTACACCCTCTTTATGAGCCTTATCTTCTAGAGGCTTCTTGATCTATTTCCCTAAATGGTCACTTTCCTCCCTACTTTCAACCCAATAAAATTGTGACAAGTGTCACAATTTGATACACTTGAAGAAGCAAAATTCATGTGCTCTCTTCTAGTGGAATCTTGACCTCTCTTCAACTTTGCATCTGAACCACCCATTTTCAACCCCATTTCCTATAAATAGAAGGCTCATTCCTTTACATTTCATCCATCTTTTGAAGCAACATCATAATGTCAATTTTAGCTTAGATAATCCAATCTTTGAAGTAGAGTTACCATGCAGTTTTCAATACCCAATCATCCATCTTGAAGCATTGAAGCACATATCAATTGAGTGCACATCCCAAATTGCGGACACATCTAAAGATCAAAAGCGACCTTGGATTCGGTTTTAGGGAGGTTTGCCCTCCTTAATCTTTATTGTTTTTAAGCTTTCTTTTCTATCCAATCTTGTATGTAGATTATTTATTTAGTTGTAGAATGCTTTAATCTTATTATCGTGTTCCTTTACATCTAGATTTTCATAGCTTACATTCTGGAACGCCCGTTGGGACCCACTTCACGGGTTCCTTTTCATTGTTTTTCTTGCAAACTAACCCTTTAAGCTAATGTATTTATGTTGTTTGAGTATGTTTTGCAAGCTCTTATTTTCTTTTGTAGGTTGAAAAGGGAAATAAGACTATATTCCTTCTATCTTCTTTCTAATTTCTCTCTGTTACGCTTCTACGAATATCATTGATATGCAAACAAGAAGATTATATTCCTTCTATCTTCTTTCTACTTTCTCTCTATTACCCAGTTGTTGAAATATGGTCTATATCACTAGGACCATTATTTGTAAAAACATGGGGGAAAGACACTGTAAACCTACAATAATGCACTCTTACTAACTATTTTCATTTTTTTTACAGGTCTACGGGTTAGCCATCTAGTTTGGTAAGAAAGCACATAATCTTTTGATTAAAAAATTCTCATTTCACTTTTTGGTGTTTAAAAAGAACAGTGTATGTACTCACATCATTTCACACTTATTTTGGGTTTCAAAGTCAACAAAAGTCAAAGTCAACAAAAGTCAAAGTCCACAAAAGTCAAAATTCAAAAAGTCAACAAAAGTCAACATTTCTTTTTTGGGATTAAAATGAACATGCACAAAATCTTGAATGCTTTAAGGAAAATGAACAAATCAAACATCTGATTTTGGGTTTAAAACTGAACAATCAAATCACACATCTTGTTTTTGGATCTTAAAATTGAACTAACTATCAAACACTTTGCTTTTTGGGTTTTAAAATTTGACAAAGCAATCACACATTTCCTCTTGGGTTTAAAATCAAACATCAAACGAACTCAATCTCGAATGCATAAAGACAAATTGAATAAGGCAAACAATATCTCACTTTGGTGCTCATAAAAAGAACAAGCTTGCGAGTTCATTTTAGTTTTAGATCAAACACACATTGCCTAACTTATCAAAAATCAGTCACGTGTTTTATATGTTTGGTGCACTTTCACAAACTTTTGTAGAACGCAACCTCACTTCATGCACTATCCTCTCCCATTGGCTCTCGTGGTCGTTGGTCCAAGAGAAAGGTGATTGTGACCGTTCAAACTTTTTTTTGCAGATCTACTCTTGATAAATCTTTAGATCTTCTTAGAGGGGCTTGTCCAGAAGAAGCATGAGTCCTTATAGAGAATGACCCCAAACCAGTAAAATCCTTTGGCTGGTATATAAATAAGGCACTAACCAAAAGAGAGTCTATATCCTTTCAAGCTCGGGCGGGTCGTGTCCAATGGTAGTCTAGACTGGGTGAACTCCCCAGCATATCAGCATGATTGAACTAGGATCTTAAGTGAGTCATGCTGTACAAATCAATTGTGGGGACACCATGAAAATACTATCAACTAATCAATCAAGAAACCTCCCTAATCCATCCTTGAAAGCTTGATAATCGGCTGGGCAAGGAAGATAGTAACTTCCCTGAGAAATTTGCACATTCATGTCATCCTGAGCATTTGGAGTCAGCTAATACGACATCATGGAGCCATAGCATGCTTGATGGTGGTCATATTCTAATTATCTCTTGTGTGTGTGCCTACGTATGTGGACAAAGGTTTTCAAGCTCACCGCATCCTTGAGGTAGAAAGTGCTTGTACGTGTTTTCAGTGTTACAAACCTTGTGCAAAATAGTTCTTGAACATACACAAATCTTAAATTTTTGAAAGTCCTTTTTCCAAGGAGATTGACATTTCATGCTTCTTGCAAGGTTGCTTTGCCTCTTGCAAGATTGTTTTCTCACAAATTCCAAAAGTTCATCACTTGTTCCAAAAGCAAAAATGATCCAAGGCACACTTGTCGTAGTCACTTCCTACAAAATTATCAGATTGAACTCATGTCCCATTCCACCAAGCATTAGAAAGTGAAGACTCCTTTGCCATATATCTACTGAGAACAAAAGGCCATAACCAAAGAGGCCAAGAAATACCAGTATATCACTAAAATCATTAAAGGAGAAAACCACAAACTTGAGGAATATGAGAGGGTCCAGTACAACTAGAAAATTCTTTGTTTTCTACAGAAATTCTGCACCAACAATGCCTTCATTCACTTTGAGAGCTCCACCAATCTGGCCTATCATCTATTTGTTCATGCAAACACATGTACTTGATCTCACACAGTATGCCTAGCAGCTTCATCACTACAATCTGTCACTCTTCCTCTTCTTAGATCACTTTGCCTGCATTTAGGACTTCCCTAGTTGTCATCCCTAGAAATACATCACACATCATCCAAAGCATAATCCTAGCATAAATCTGCATTCAATCCTAAACCATCCCTTAGAAATCCTAAACCAATCCTAAACCATCCTAGTTAATCCTAAACCAATCTTAGCAAATCCTAGATCCATCCAAGCAACCTTGCATCAACTTTTAGCAATCCTTATCATCCTAGAAAGTGCATCCTTCACTTGGTATCCTAGCCTCTTTTTGAGTTTCTTACCCTTCATCCTAAGTCAAGGATCATCATCTTACGTATCTTTAGAATGACACACTATTCTAAGATAACCCCCTTCATCTATGAAACCTCATCACCTTGAGCAAAAGGTTGGTTCACATTGATCGAGAATCCTGTCAAACCAAAGACCACAAGTCTGTCCTAGGTTTTCCCAATCGTATCCACCTTGATCATACATTAGGAAAGCAATCCTTAATCAGTCTTTTTTTTTTTACCAAGTCATCCTTAGTCTTTCAGGAAGCATCCCCATCATCATAGATAGCGTCATCCTAGATCGTCATCTTAGCATCGTCATCCTTAGTCCTTTTTAGAACAATCCTTGCATTTTATCT
>MU223183.1:1191719-1222770 GCA_018584345.1 Thuja plicata | reverse complement strand
TTGCATCTGAACCACCCATTTTCAACCCCATTTCCTATAAATAGAAGGCTCATTCCTTCACATTTCATCCATCTTTTGAAGCAACATCATAATGTCAGTTTTAGCTTAGATAATCCAATCTTTGAAGCAGAGTTACCATGTAGTTTTCAATACCCAATCATCCATCTTGAAGCATTGAAGCACATATCAATTGAGCACACATCCCAAATCGAGGACACATCTAAAGATCAAAAGTGACCTTGGATTAAGTTTTAGGGAGGTTTTACCTCCTTAATCTTTATTGGTTTTAAGCTTGCTTTTCTGTCCAATCTTGTATGTAGCTTGTTTATTTAGTTGTAGAATGCTTTAATCTGATTATCATGTTCCTTTACAACTAGATTTTCATAGCTTACATTCTTCCTCTTCACACATGCTAACCCTTCCTTATCCCCCTAATCACCCTTCTTATCTCCTAACCCTAATCCTAATTCTATCCCTAACCATGTCACATTCCTAATCCTTGATTAGGAACTCAACCCCCAAAGTCAAAGTCAATAATCTCAAACCATGATTATCCATAAGAATAAATATCTCTTACACCCTCATAAATATCTCTTACACCCTCATAAATGCCTCTTACACCCCCTTTATGAGCCTTATGAGCCTTATATTCTAACTCTATCCTAATCGTTACTCTGGGGTAACTTCATTGCCTATGTCCACATCTTCGCGTCGTCTATTGTTTTAAACATCTTTGAAATAGCATTATTTTAACACTATGTCGAAGAGGGGAAAAATGTAGATAGTTAGGGGGAGTCATATAATGATAAGGATATATACATGGCGTACATACTAAATGCTTTAGTGTTATGCACATATCATTTTTTGATACTAATGTCAAAGGGGGAGATTGAAAGCATTATATTTTTCCATTAGTATATACAAGGAAAAACATGATCTACACAATCAGTTTACACTACACTGACAGATAGGGCACAACACTACCCGACGCCAAGGTTACCCGATACTGCCAAGTTCAAAGCATCCCAACAAACACTATTTAGTGTTACCCGATGAAAAAAAGGATAAAGGAACCCTGAGAGTAACAATAGTACAACCTGACAAAAGAAAAAAGAGAGGAACCCGACAGATGAGGGGAGCCCGATGATCAGTTCAATGAAGGAACGCCGACAGACTTTCAGTTCAACTTGACGACCAAGAATCGACAGTCACTTACATACCGCAAAAAGTGGATCTAACTTTCCATGTCAGATAAAACACTAAAGTTGTATATTTAGCTTCTTGATTTGTTTTAAATCCATTATATGCGGAGAAAGCAATGTAATTATTATTGTTTTAATTAGTTTAACTGATTTAAAAACATGCAAACTAAAGAATCAAGGTCAAGTTGTAAACCTTGGATCAAGAGTTAACATTGTAATGTGTGATTCTAGAATAGGTCAAATAAGTGTATAAATAGATGTTCAATCTATTGTGAACATGTTGTTATTTGATGATGATTGTAGCCACTGAGAGTATTTAAGGATAAAACAAGAGAATTCATGCAGAAGGACAGAAAAGGATCAAATCAGTTTCAAGAACAGAACACTTGCTACCGACGAGCAGAGAAAAGGTATTCATCAATCACTATAGGTGATATTCAAATTATGAGAGCTTTAATGGATCTATGATCAGCAATTATAGATTTCATACAGTCAGGTCAAACATATTGTACTCATTCTAACAAGTGTAGTACACTTAAGAAATCCTTTCAAGGAAGGTGGACCTAACAGTCCTATTGTAAATCTCTTAACCGAGTGCACACTTAAATTAGTGTTGCTAAAGCTCTTAACAGAGTAGATCTTAAAATGTCTCCACTTTAATACTCCTAACAAGGTAGATCATCAAAAGTGATCAATTGTAAGCCTTTACCAGCTCCCTTCCATTCTGTAGATAGTGAAGTTTTGTGGGTGCCATCCCCACCACAGTTTTTACTTCCTAAAAAGAGTTTTCTATGATATCATATCTTGTTTTATGTGTTTATTACTTTCATGAATGTTTCTATGAATGTTGCAAAAAATTAAATATTATGAATTAATATTACATGCATAAGAAATAACATCAGAAATGGTCGGTAGTACATTAAAGAATGATTACTAATGATGAAAGGTGAAAAGAGTTAAAAGTTTTAGAGGTACTGATTCACCCCTCCCCTCTCAGTAGTACTTCCCATTAATCCCAATAGGAGGGTATGTGGAACAAAACTGGATATCCTATAACTATGCCTGCAAGAAGACATATAGTGAAAATGTATCAAAAGCATAGTAAAAACAAGCTACATCCAACACGCAACAATCAGACAAGATGGAAAAAGGATAAGAAATTAGAAAAACACACAACTGACAAAGGAATTATTCAAAAAAGTGCTACTACCTTCCATACAACAAAGTACAAAAAAGGCTCACTAGCATGCAGACTTGTACGAGTTAGGATCAAGCCCTATACGACAAATTCTTCCCATATGAAAAAATAGATGATGTCATATGACAAAATGGGTTTGGATGAATGTGTGCATACAACATGTGGGTGCCTACTTATATCATCAGAAAATGGAAGTACTTCCATCTAGGACTAGTTTAGCCCTTCGAGTAAGTGGTTCGGGGTCATGTCAAATGCCTTGAATGGGTCTTTGACTTGGATTTGGTTTTTCCCCTATCTTACCTTATTTTCCACTTCTCTCCTACCTGTTTCTGGTAATCTGCTCTGAGATTTTGAGGTTCTTGACCTCAGGGTCAAGGTCAACCTTTTGGGTCAAGGTCGACCTCAACCCTAACCTAGGTCAGGGTCGATCTCAACCCTGACCCAGGGTCTAAATTTCAAATTTTTAGGATTTCTAGATGTCGGGGTTTGGAAAGAATTATTTCCCACTTCCGGGTCAGTTGTTTCAGACTCTAAAGTAAAAAATCTTAAAAATATATTTAATATAGGTCCACTTCTAGGGGTATGAGCTTAGTTGGAACTTAATTCTCCTATGTCAGCCTCTCTAGAAGTTATTGCCCTAGACTTGTATATAAGGATGTCTTCTCCTCTCATTTTCGATAACATGAATCATCCACACATGAACATCTATGCATAATCTATTGAATCGATCATCTACTTTCAAGAATTCAAGATTCAATTCATCAAGGAGATCCATTGGTAGCCATTTAAGGATTCAAGCTCTATGGAGCCCTCTTGTTGAAGATTTCCCCATCCACATTCATTCAAGCTTATTACTATTCCAAGATCCATTCAAGATTGATTTTGAAGATCTAAAAACAATTTATTTGAGACATCCTACATCCTACATCCTACAATTCTAAATCCACTTGGAGCATCCATACTTGTGGATTCAAGGATTTGAGTCCTCCACAAGGGTTTCAACATAAGAAAGGTGAATTGTTCCATTTAATTTGTTTATTACTGCAATTTCAATTCTATTTTAAGGTTAATTCCAAAAACTAAGGTTTGACCAAGGAAAACCCCTCCCCCAACAAACAAAAACCCTTTTATCTTGCAGGTACAGGTACAGAACAAAAAATTACCGAGAAGATCTAGATACCCTCTTGGGAAAACTTTCAAGATCCGCAAACAAATTTTCTGTTAGAGCAGTGCAGGTCAAGGTTGACATAAAGGGGTCAAGGTTGAACTATATTTGGGTCAAGGTCGACCTGGCTCGAAAAAGAAAAATATTTTTGGGTTTTCTCTGTCTCTATGTTCCCATTCTAGGTCCAGTTACAGAACTTCCAAAAACTTGATATAGACACCAGAAAATATAAATTTACAGAGTTTCTATTCTTTGAGGTTAGTATTTGTCTTCAATTAATTTCAATTAATATTTTAACCATTTCAAATCTATTACACATTCTCCCTTCGCAAAAAAAAATGGGAAAGTAAGGTTTCCTCTTCCTCCTTATTTCTAATCAATTGATTCATTTGTGCATTGACCATTTTCTTATGGTTAATCAATTTGGATCTTTCCTTTGTAAATTTGGGGCTAAGAGGTGAATCTTACCTTCCCCAACCTAATTTTCATATGTAAAGGGGTATTATTTAGATGTGCAAGTCTCTTGTACCCTTCACCCCCTTTACATCATTATTTTTATCTTTACATTTTTTTGAACCCGCTTACGATAACTCTTTCTTTTATGGTGTTAGATTTACATTTTATCTTGCATGCATATTAGATTAGCCTTCTTTTATGTTATTGCATTTACATTTTAAACATCATATAAAGAAAAAATACAAAAACATTTATTTGTTCATGCCTTGTGTTTTCCTAATTTAGTTTATTTGCATTGCATTAGTGTATGAGCTTTACTACCTATAATCCTACTTATAATATCCCAGTTAGAAGAAGTCATAGAATTATGGGTTCCTTTGATCTGGAGTCTTCCTCTCCTTTCCTTAGGATCCCAGATGAAAATTTGATCACTCATGATTCAAATCCTTCTACAGAGCATAAATTGTTGGAAATATATTACATGCAAGGTGACTGAGAGGGGGGGTGGATTAGGAACCAATAAAACCTAATCTTCTTTATTCACAATTAGATTATCTAATCTGATTTGCATGCATAGAACTTAAAGGAAAGAATCACACATAACACAGTATTTGGTTACCCAAAAACCTTCCAAATAGAAAGTAAAACTAGGGTGGGGATGATACCCACAAGATTTAGTACTACAGTATGAAGTTATCCTGTTAGAGCTTACATTGACCACTTCTAGTGGCCTTTCCTGTTAAGAGCAATAAGGATTGTTAAGTCCACCTTGTTAAAGGATTTGATATAATACAAAAAGTATGCAACTCTGTTAAGAGATTTAAAAAGGATTGTTAGGTCCACCTGGTTAGAGGATTTTGTTGATCCACCTTTTAGAATAAACCAATAGATGATATTCTTAGGCAACTCTAATTTGCTGAATGAGATCCTTCTAAATTTAACTAATCACCTGAATGTGATGGATGAGTCTCTATTGTACTTTTGTACTTCTGTAATATTCTAATAAATATGCCATTTAATATTCGCATATATATTTTCTATACATTTTGGATAAACAAAGTGTCTTAAATAGATATCTTATCCAAAACAAATAACTTCATAGGTCGGCTTCCATTAGACATAATGATATTAAACAATATATGCAAAGTTGGCCCAATAGTGTCACTCGGGTCTAGAAGTCTACTCGGGCGACAAACTAATACTCGGGCAATATGTTGATCACTTGGGTCACACTAATCACTTGGGCGATGATGGATGACTTAGGAAATACTGGTCACTCAAGTCACACTGATCACTCAGGCAATACTGGATGACTCAGGTCACACTGATCACTTGGGCAATACTGGATGACTAAGTGTTTTGACACTAATTTACAACATGTCTTGCCATAAGGTCTACAATCTCCCCCTTTGGCATTAGTGACAAAAACACTTATCATTGAACTATGAATCTAATAGGTCAAAACTCCCCCTTACCATCTATGCAATTTTTGACAATTTCTCTATTGCTTGAGTCTAACTGACTCTATTTTTTATTTTTCAAAATTTTTTATGTAGTGTATATCTTCTTCTCTACTCAAATGTACATGTATTTCCTTAGTGTATATACAATGAATTTTCCCCCTTGTTTTTGACAAAAAATTCCAAAAGATATAACTACAAGGTTATTCCAAAGTAGGATAAGAAATCACACTGTACCTTCAAAATTTGAGACAGAGTGTTGTCCAAATTATCCTATAGCACCTTCATGATGTGCAATTCTATCTGTAGCTTGGATGGAAAACTCTATCATAAGTTCTACAACTAAGAAATTATTGTCATGGATGAGTGTCTTGGCATGTGTGATGTGTTTCTGCATTGCATCTATGTGTGGTAGGAGTTGGCTCTAGATGGCTGTAAGATACTCTCTAGTCCTTGCTTCTTCTCTCAGTAACTCAGACTGTAGATTGGTCAGATATTTGATCTTCAAGAAGTATATTGAGCTTGTACTCGGATCAAGTTCCAACTGATTTGCACTTTCCTTTAGATCTGCATCAATATTTTCTAACTTATTCTTTATCTCCATAGTAAAGTTAGAGGTATCACTCAACTTTACAAACAATTCTACTACATTGGTCACGGTTGTTTCTAGAGTGTTAATAACATTGGTTAGCTGCACCTAGTCAATTGCAATCTTCTTTGCAACATTCTCTAGAACCTTGTTTTCAAACTTTCTCTCACCTTTCTCAAGTAGTTTCTCTTGACCATTCATGTCTTCATTAGACTTATGGACTATTTCAAAAAGTTGATCCATAATGGAGTCATTCTCATTGACTTCAATCAGTAGTGCATCTATGAATATGCCTTTTACATCTTCAAGTACTTTGTTCCTCTTTTTCTCTTCTCAGAGCTTCTTCTGGATTGCTATCTTCTTCCATAGTTCTCAAAGTATATCCATTTTCTCTATTGATAAGTTGGAAAGATCCCAATTTGGAATCACAATCTCTTCTTCTAGATCAATCTCATCAATATTCACTTCCTTCTCCTTACCATTGATCTTGGGATTAGGTGAAGGAACAATTCCCTTACCTTTTCCATCCTCATCTTGTACCTCAGTATTCAATTGGATTATTTCATTGACCTTTACTGTATCAATTATTGAATCAAGGTTAACTGAAGAATCAATACTGGCTGAATTTACCTTGTCCATCTGTGACTCAGTTGTGCTTGGCCCAGTGGTAAGTGGAGCCTATTTCTTGGTTCCTCCTATTTCAAATGTTGATTTTGTAACCTTGTCTTTTCTCAGAGACAATATGTTTTGGATAGGTGATTGAGGCAATGATGCCATTACTTCTACTACAATCTTCTTGTGTGTGTGATTTTTGTACCTGTTAAGAGAGACACAACACTTCAATAGGTCATTGTATTAGTGGAAAACATGGTTAGATGAGCATATAAAACAACTAAAATCAACTATTGCTTTCTAACTAAGAAGAGTATAATAAGTAACATAATAGCCCTTAGATTATGCTACTATCAGTGACATATACAACTTAGCATGAAAGATTTGAGTTAAAACAAGAAAGATATCTCCTAAACATGCATTCTAGCTCTAAAAAGCATGAAAATAACAATGCATGAACATGAAATCTAAAATATGATATGAGTCCAGGTTTATTCTAACAACAGAACAATGTAATTTTACTCTAAAAAAGAAGGCTTATTTGTGCTAAAAAACACCTTCTATTTATAGAAGAATGAGGAGAGAGAGGGGGGACAAGGTGCATTAATGGAGTTGAAAAACTAATTAATGAAGTGTAAGAGCAATAAATGCCAAAGGCATTCAAAAGGCATGGTGGAGACATGGGGTTAAGGAATCTACATTAATGAGGCATTAATGAGAGCCTTAAAGAAGCATGGGAAGGGTGCAAGAGGGTGGCTTGAGAAAGTGGACTTGAGGGAAGGAATCTTGAGATTCCTTGACTTTCTCAAGTGGGTGGAGTCCTTAATCATTCCTTAATGGAATGTGACAACATTAGGAGGTGGGTTAGGATAGAATTAGGATTAGAATTAGATTAGCATGGGGTGAATGGGTTGGGATAGGTTTGAACCCAGGGTCACAGTGGTTGAAGTGGGCTAGGTTGGGGGTTTAGAGGAATATTAATGAAATGAATTAAACTTATTTAATTCATTCAAAAATAGGATATTAATTATTTAAACAATTAATTGCTTTTTTAATAATCAATAGGACTATAGCCAATTTAATTAAATTAATTAGACTAGGGGAATGAGTTCATTTGCAAGAGATGAGAAACATTGAGATTTATTTAATTCCTTTATGATTAAATACTATAGCCATGTTTTGAATTTGATTTGTTTTAATTGGTTTGAATTGTATGGCTATAGTAGTTAATATAATTTAGTGATAAAAATCACCTAGGACATTAAATCTAATTTAAAATGAATTATGCTAAAGTAACATTGTCGTGACATAATTGGGGGTATGATCACACTTAGGAAAAATAGGGTCTATAGTTGGAATAGACCAAATCCAGGTGGTTACATTTGCCCCTCTTTGAATTGATGTGTGAGCAGCGCATTGATTCAAAGAATTTTTTTTATTTTGACTTCAGAAAGATTGTGAATTTTGCTCACGATTGAACGAAATGCCTGATGAGATCAGTCTCACACTTGATCAAACTAAACTGATAGAATTGAATTTGAACTTGGTTGTCATCCGAAGGTCAATAAAATATTTTTAAAGATACCAATTCTGAACTTGGTTATCGTCCAAAGATTGATAATACTAATTCTGAACTTGGTTGTCGTCCAAAATTTAGTATGAAGCTGCCAGGAGCTTAATAAGAATCTTTTAAAATGAGGAAACATAAGATATCCAGCTTATGAGAACCAAAAATTTTTATCCAATAGTTTTGACTTAGTCAAGGAAACTATCATGGCCCTAGTTTGTTTGATAATGAAGTCATTTTAATGATGAGATCAATCTCGCACTTGATTGAACTAAACTAATAGAATTGACTTTGAACTTGGTTGTTATCCAAAGGTCAATAAAAGATTTTTAAAGATACCAATTCTGAACTTGATTGTTGTCCAAAGATTGATAATACTGATTCTGAACTTGGTTGTCATCCAAAATTTAGTATGAAGCTGCCAGGAGCTTAATAAGAATCTTTTAAAATGAGGAAACACAAGATATCTAGCTTATGAGAACCAAAGCTTTCTATCCAACAGTTCTGACTTAGTCAAGGAAACTGTCATGCCCCTAGTTTGTTTGATAACGAAGTCATTTTAATATTGTTTTGAGCAAGAATTTGATTGATAATAGTGTGATCATGCCCCCTCGGGAACAAAATCGAAGGAAAGAAATGAAATCCCTCTGTTGAAATGATGTATCACTTGCAGGAAGAGGTATGACAAGAAAGAATGGAATAGAAGAAGTGAAAAATGAGGTGTGTTTAAAAAGAAACATATGATAACCAAGTTAATTATGCAAAAATGTGAGTGGTGGGACTGATAAAATGATGTCGGACCAAGATTTATGATAAAATGTGCATTTTGACATATTTTTAGAATAAATGGAGCAAATCTACATTTTCAGGAGTTGTCATAAAAATGTTACTGTACTACATAAAAGACCTTAGGAACCTTTGATTTGGTTCTCGATTGATTAAAAAGAGAACAAAAATGGAGTTTCAGTTGCTTGGGAGGAGTTTCGGAACCCCAAAATAGCTCAAAAGACCAATATAAGCCTAAAAAATTACCATTTAACTATTCATTTTCACTTTTATCCATAGTAAATTTGTGAGCTCTACAAAGAAGATGGTGGTCCCCGTTAGGAAGCATCATTTCAAGATGAGCCATCGGCATCAGCGCCCAACCGACTACCCACCTCTGGTAAGTGCTCGTAAAACTACCTTGTGAATTTTGTAAATTTGAATTTTACGCATTTTTACAACTTTTATAGCCCATTAAATTCTGGGTCACATCTGGGATTCCAGATCGCACCCCATCAAACCTGTGTCACATCCAGTATTTCTCGGATTGTATCCAGTTTTCCCAGATTTCTATATTGCATCTAGGATGTCCTGGATTGCATCTAGTTGGTCTATTTTTGCCTTATTTTTATTTGAAATTTGGCTTTGTGTCATACCCAGTCCATTTAGGATTGTACCCTACTTTTAGGGTTATATCTTGTATTTCAGGGATCACACCATGTGTTTTTAATCACATCCTATATTTCCAAGATCACATCCAGTAAAAGAGACCACACCCTATCTTTTCAGGATCGCATCTTGTTTGTAGACTTAGGAACTTAGCCATTTTGACCTATTTGCTTGTCGCGGACCTTGAATTATTTAGCTGATCAGGAATCTGCATCTTTGTTGTAGATAAAACACTAATTTTATCTTTGCATGTGTCAAAAATAGGCATATTTTGAGGTAGTTGCTTTCAGAGGCACATATCCAGGTCGTGTTCTTGCCTTGTCTGGGATTTTATTAGCTGAGGAGCATGCGACAGTAGTCTGTTGTGGATTACGATATTTGATAGGTTTACCCAATATAGGGGTAAACCGAGGGTTGTTGACTGCTCTTTCCAAGAGATGTCACTTAGAGCACAACACCTTCCATCTTCTAACCAAGGAGATTACAGTTACTCCTGAGGACATATGGTGGATACTACATGTACCGATTATTGGTCATGAGGTGCGCTTCAAGGCGATGTCAACCATGGTGATTGGAGTAGCTCATCGGTATTTTTCTAGATGACACCATTGATCGTAGATACCTCTCATGGGACCATATGGTTGATCATTATGATTGATTATCTATGTACTTAGCAGGTTTGATAGGTGGCATTCTGATGCCAGACAGAGGTCAGCACGGGTTCTTGGTCGGATGGGTGGATATGCTAGAGAAGATGGTCATCCACAGACGGAGATTTTTATGGGGCAATTTCATCTTAGCCTGTATGTACCAAGAGTTGCATGAGATTGTATATCATTATACTCAGAGCATGACTGTAGGTATATTGATTCTTCAGATCTGGGCCTGGGAGCACATCCTTGTTACACGGCTGATAGTAGATAGACAACGGGCACTGGAGGAGGCCTATGTCTATATGTATGCAGGTCCTATTTAGTAGCCCCATCTAGGCAAGGTAGAGTAATGGCAATGGCTTTTTGATGATATGACTGAGGTTGTCTGGCAACCATATTTAGATTGTGAGAAATGGACATCATATGCTCGATAGGTGCCATTTTTATTTTAGAGAAGGTGCCTCGTTGGGAGGACTAGATATGTTGTAGAGCGGTTCATGGTCTCCTGAGTTTTGAGATAGTACAACCAACAGTAGGGCAGGACACACGACATCTCCGTATATGCCTAGATCTGAGATGAGGTGCCATTGTGGGGTGCCCAACTGATTTATGAGACCGCCCATCAGAAGACTAGGGACATGGTTGGAGTAGACTAGGATCTCCGCATGGATGTTGTATATTCTAGTTGTTTAGATGGTTATATAGCAGAGATGCTTCAACATCCATTTCCTCATTTCACAGTGCCAGAGGAGGTCATTCCTTGCATAGAGGAGCCACTATATTATGATCCTAATGATCATCCTACTAGAGGGAGAGGAGGAGATCAGAGAGACAGGGGCATCGGTAGGCATGGAGGGAGAGACAGAGGCAGGGATGGAGAGAAAGATGGGAGACATCCTCCTCCAGATGAGGGGGATGATGATGGAGATGACATGGGTGGTGGTGCTGTGGGTGGCCACACAGATGTTGCCAGTGGGAGTGGAGAGGGTCTGTGCACACAATTCAGATTTGTTGCTCCTAGGATAGATCTAGGTCCATTACTTATAGGAGATTAGCAGAGGCAATAGCAGTAGAGATAACTTGATAGATCATAGGATAGATCTCAGGATAGGCCTTTAGGATAGGATTCTGGCAGGAGTTCTAGTAGAGATGGAGATCCTCTATCACAGTGTGAGAAGGAGAGAGAGTAGCTCAGGGCACAGATCACAACTTTAGAGGCTAGGGTGATGACAGCAGATGCTTTATTAGCAGATAGAGATGCACAGCTTGAGCATCTTAGGATAGAGCGAGTCATATAGGCCCATACAGTTGTTCATCATGGCCAGAGAGATACTTATTATTATGCTCTTTATTATGTAGTCGTGACAAAGGGGAAAAGAGCTGTGTCATTTTCACAGTTGGCCCAATAGTCAGAGGGGGTGATGCCTCCTCCTCCTCCATTTGTACCACCCCCTCCTCCTCCTCCAGGTCAAGGAGAGGGGGGTAGCCAAAGCTGATGTTGTATTTTGTTTACACATGTATATTGTATATCTGGATCCTTCTTAGATATTTCTTTTGTATCTGACACACACACACATAGATATATATATATATATATCTGATTCTTTCTAATCCTCTGACATGCTGATACTCTTTATGTAGACTTGTGTCATATTTTGATCTTTGTATCATGTTTTGAGATATATATCGGATGCAGCTATTCCTAATTCTGACATGTTTTATGATTGCTTTTTACTTTAATAGATTTATTTGCACATGTGATGATACCTTGGTCATATGAGGAGTTAGATTTAGATGATGACATCATTTATGCATTTTTTATTTATCACTGATGTAAATATGTTTCAAATGATACTATGTGAATATGCAAATGTATGTTTTTAATTTTTCTTATGCAATGTAAAATGTATGGATGCACTTAGGATGTAGAATGTACCAATGCTTTGTTTTTGTATTTTCTTTGTCTTATTTTATGATTGAAAAATGTATGCTATGGATGTGCAACAATATAGATATCAGTAATAGTAAATGGATGTAATTAAATTGGATTTAGAAGAAGAAAATAGAAATCATTTTTGAGCACAAATTTCCCTATGTTGTTATTTCATTCACAAATGCATCAGGCAATCTTTAAATGCAGCTATATGCAGACTCTTAGGACTTGTCACTGATTTGTAGATATTGGAACATTTTTATCATCATTGGGCACTTTTCAGAATGGATACCACCTAATAGTACAACAATCACTAATACCCCCGGATATTATGAAAGTATGAATACTATGTTTTATTGGAATGTCAGAAATAGACTTAGGCACCAAGGCATAGAGGCTAGGATGACAAGATAGTCACCTTCCTTTTAATATATCAGATTCTGTGTAAGGCAAGATATTGGACCCGTAATGACCTTGAAAATTCATATACCTAGGTACATTATGCTTCGTATACCTTAGCGAGAATCTGATTTTAGAAAACAAACAAGAAAATTATGTCAACCTCACCGTAGTTTATACATAACAAAAATTGAGATATATGCGGCTATCCACCCATAGTGGTAGCTCTTACCATAAACATCTAAGTTAGGTGAAATTTATAGGATAATTTGGAACAATCATCATACATAGAAAACCAAGAAAACATTATGCCCCCTGCTCTTGCGACTCTTTGTCTTTGCACAGACGTCATGGAGTAACTTGGAAGACATAACAACTATCAATTGTGAATCAATCAAATAAAATTCATAATTTCTTAGATGCCCCCAGTGAAAACATAATGGCTACATAAAAGAGTCACAATCAAACCAAGATCAAATTGTGTTTAGGTAGTATTAAAAAGTACTATTGATTCATTTTTCAAGCGCAATAGAGATTCAACAATCAAAAGTTTGGAATTCAAGCAATATGTGTTCCATGTCTGTGTATGTTTCTTGTTTGCAATCCAATGTAGGTTCTAGGAATATCGTCCATGTTAGTGCAATGTTTGTGTCATTTGTGTTTCATGAAAGTGATAGTTTGGTGAAAACATCGAGTATCATTGTGTCATGAGACAAAACATCATATGAAAACCTAGTAGACACAACCTATCAAACTGGCAAAGATGTCCCCAATGTAGAATGACTTGATCCTAAGATAGAAATGCAGACAAATCCCAAGCGAGGATAAGATAGTTGTTTAGGAAATGAGGTCAGTATTTTAGCACAGGTGTAATCGTGAAGGTTTTGTATCAATAATGCATTGATAGATGGAGTACAAAACACAAGTGATGCCTGATTGCCAGGTTTTCACCACTTAGAAAGATCTTTTTTTTTTGCTACCAAGATGCCCATTTTACTAGGTTCTCATCAAGGCACTTTTCTCTTTTTCAATTTTTTTGCAATTTTTTTTCTTTTTTGAATGTTTTTGTAGTATCAAGGTGCCTGTTTACCAGGTTTTCACCAGAGATACCTTTCTTTAGGACTTTTTCCATTATTTTTGAATTTCTTTAGGATCAATTTCTGAATGTTTTTTGTTTTTTTTTAGAATTATTTCACTGTACAGGCTCTGCTAGTCGAACATCAAGCATAGAACCGCTTCAGATGTAGAATATTTATAGGATCTGGAAGAACGTCTCCCTTATGTGTAGCTAGTTGATAAGCTCCAGTCCCAAAAGTAGCAGTGATAACATAAGGTCCCAACCAATTAGGTTCAAATTTTCCATTCTATTCTCTGTTGGGCTGGTTCTTAGGATTCTCCTTTAAGACAAGATCCCCCACTTCAAATTTGTGTGGTTTAACCTTCTTGTTGTACCCTTTGGACATATGTGCTTGTACACCTTCAGATGATTGAACACCTATTTTTTGCACTCATCTAGTAGGTCTAAAAAATTCACCCTATCTATGCGGTACTGCTCATCAGTAACAAGACCTTGTAGAGATATTTGCAAAGATGGGATTTCAACCTCAATAGGTCTACTTCAGCACCATACACTAGAGAAAATGGCGTGGCTCCAGTTGGTGTTTTGATGCTTGTTATGTAGGCCCATAATGTCAGATTTAGTTATAGATGCCAGTCTCTACTAGACTTACTTACAGTTTGATGTAGGATTTTTAGAATATTCTTATTGGATGCCTCAGCTTATCGATTACCTTGAGGGTAATAGATTGAGGAATAGTGATGAGTGATGTGGAACTATTCACAAAGGTCATCAATGTCTTGATTTTTAAATTGGCCCCCATTGTCTATTACAATTAAAGAGGGTATCCCATATCTACAGATAATGTAGTTCAGAATGAACATAGCCACCTGTTTGCTAGTGGCTTTGATTAGTGGCACGGCCTTGACCCACTTCGTAAAATAATCAGTGGTCATAATGATGAAATTGTGTGCATTTGGATAATTGGGATATATTTGTCCAACCAAGTCAAAGGCCCATTGCTGAAATGGCCAATGTGTAATGAAAGGTATAAGTTGTCTAGCAAGAGCATGGATGAGATTTCCATGTGTCTGGCATTTATGACATGTTTTGGAAAATTGAATAGCATCTTTTTCCATGGTAGTCTAGTAATAACCTACTCTAAGTAGCTTCTTTGCTAGTGAAAATTTGTTCAAATGTGATCCACATACACCTTCGTGGACTTCTTTTAATGCGCAATCAGACTCTTTGAGTTCTAAACATCTAAGAAGCGTACCATCAAGACCTCATCGATATAAGTTATTAGTTATGAGGACATAATGTGATGCTATCCTAATCAGGGCTCTTTTCTTATTTCTGGATAGATCATTAAGAATGGTTTGGTCAGTGAGATAGGAAATGATATTGGCATACCGAGATTGGTCTGGGGTGTTCAAATCATAGATTACTTGGTATTCAGGGGTATCAAAGGCAGGATAGGAGAGTTCTTCCACCAAGAAGTCATAGAGGCATTAATGTTCTTCCAGTTGTAACATGGACGTTAATGTAGCCATAGAATATGTAGCTTTGTTCTCTATTCTGGGTATCTACTGGAATGTGATGAAGACGAAGTACTTCTTGAGGTCATCAACCAATTGTTTGTAGGGTGTCAAATTTTCATCTTTCATCTGGTAGTTTCTATTGACCTAATTGATAATGAGCTAGGACTCACCATACATGTGTAACTCTGCAAGCTTCCACTCCATGATGATCTTAAGACTGTTTACCAATGCCTCATATTTAGAAATGTTGTTTGAACATGGAAACATCAATTTGTAAGACTTGGGTATCTTGTAGCTTTGAGGAGTTATGAATAGAACTCCTATCCCAAAGCCTTATTGCGTGAAAGAACCATCAAAGTACATCTTCCATGGGTACTTAGTTAGATGCATAATTGTTTCATTAGGAAATTCAATCTTTAGAGGTTCATCATCTTGAAGCGGTGAATCAACTAGTTGATCAGCGAGGACTTGTCCTTTAATAGCTCTCCTATCCATATACTCAATGTCAAATTCACTTAGAATGAGGACCCATTTTTCTAATCATCCTATTAATGTTGTTTTTCTCAAAAGGTACTTCAGAGGATCAATCTTAGAAATGAGCCTTACCATATGTGAGAGCATGTAGTGTCTCAATTTTTGTGATGCGAAGATGACTGCTAAGCATGCTTTTTTAATAATTTTTTAATTGAGCTCATAGGAGACTAGCATTATACTGATGTAGTAGATAGCTATTTCTTTCTTTGTTTTATCCTCTTGTGCTAATAATACTCCTAATGATGTAGTTTTAGATGAGATATAAAAGTGTAATGGCTTTCCCTGAATAGGATCCATAAGAATAGGAGTAGCCAGGTACCCTTTTAATTCTTTGAAGTTGGCTTCACAGTGTTCATACCATTTCAAGGTGACCCCTTTATGTAGTAATTTGGAAAAGGGTTCTTCTCTGTCAGCAAGTTGTGACATGAATCTCCTGAATGATTCAAGTCTCCCTTGCAATGTCCTCATTTGACTGATGTTGCGTGGTGGAGTCATCTCCATAATAGCTTTGAATTTTGCAGGAACTACCTCAATTCCCTTTGCTGAAACAATAAACCCTAGGAGCTTACCTGATTGGACCCCAAAGGCACACTTCTTTGGATTGAGCCTAAGTTGAAATTGCTCCATTCTATCCAATATTTTCCTTAAGTCAGCAATGTGAGTGCTCCTTTCTTTGGATTTTGCTAAGGTGTCATCCACGTAATCCTCCATGTTTTTATGCATCATATCATGGAATATAGTAGTCAATGCTCTTTGATATATAGCACTATCTTTATTTAACCCAAATAGCATGAAATTCCAGTAAAAGGTGCCCCATACGCATGTAAATGTAGTTTTCTCTTGATCCTCAGTGGAAATTTTTATCTGATTATAGCCTGAGAAACCATCCATTAAGGAATACATTTGGTAGCCTGCTGTGAGGTCTATGATCATGTCAATGTTAGGTAGCGGGGATTCATCCTTAGGACATTCCTTTTTTAAGTCTCTGAAGTTCATACAGATCCTGATAGATTTATTAGATTTAGACATGGGGACCACATTGGAGATCCATCCTGCGTAGGCAATGACTCTGATAAATCTATCTTTCAACAATTTCTCTAGCTCTTCTTTTACTAGAAATGCAATATGAGGATGCATCTTTCTAAGTTTTTGTTTCATGGGCTTGATCCTAGGAGCTATAGATAAGTGGTGCATGATTAGGTTAGGATCTAGTCCAAGCATATCCATATAAGACCATGTAAAATTGATTTTCTTTTCCTTCAAGAACTTTGTGAACTATGTCTTCTCTTCTTCTGACAAAGATTGTGCTAGGTGTACTATTTGAGGATCTTTAATTGTGCCCAAATTAACTGGTTGTGTTGGTTCAATCAGAACTAAAGACCTTTCCTAAAAGTGTACAGGGAGGATATCAAGAATCTCATCCTTTGGTGCCTCTGAGAGGTTTTCACCATTGGATACATCTTTTGTTTTTACTATTTTAGGATCTGACACTGCCACAACGTGATTTTCATTTTTAGTTCCCTTTTTCTTTTTATTTTTCAATTTTTGATTGAGAAACTTGATATCCTCCTGTAACATGTTTTCGGTCCTTGCATTGGTGGAAGAAGGGTAAGGTTCACAAGCATTGAGATAGCAGGCCAAGGTGTAATCATTGGGAAAGTCAAGAATAGGTGTAGGATTTGTACTAGTCCAATCAATTAGGTTTGGGTGTATCAAAGACAAGGAATCAGACTCTGGGATGGACAACATCGCGTTAGCATCAAGACCATTAACCGACATGACATGTCCTGTTAAGTTAGTTTCTTCAATGTTTAGATCAATAAGAGTTAGATCATCATTAAAAGGGTCATTGTTAGTCATATGTGGACCAAAATCTAGTGACTTGTCTGTAGAACTCTCATCATCATCTCTTTGTAAAAGGAGGCTTCTTGCTTGTCACCTCTGAACTTCTTCTAGACTTAGGAAAGCACCAGTCTCTCCATAAATGACAGAGAGAAGGAACTCTTCCTCTGCTTCATGATTATCAGTGTCATTGGGAGTAGTGTTAGAATGTTCATGAGGAGCTGAAGGAGCCACAAACATGTGAATTGTATCTATTTCAATGTCTTCTATAGTGATAGATAGCTCATCACATTCATAATCATGAGAGTCAGTTATTTCATCATCAGACATGTTTAAGTATTCAGCAATAGTTATCTGGTGTACTCGGTTATCTATCTGTGGATCAAAGTGTGGTAGATCAAGAAAATGTGAAACTATGACCAACAACCCCTAGTTAGGATGTAAATCCTATTGTTGGGGTGTGCTTTCTATAGATGTTTCTATCAAAGGTATCTATGAATCATATGTTGTTGAGTCTCCTACCTCTTGAATGCGAGGTTGTGCTAACAAAGGGGTGTGAAGATCTTGTGGTACCTCAAAGCTTGGTACATAGTGCTCTCCTTGATAGTTGGGATTTTATGTGACAACATGTAATAACCTTTCATAGGACCATTGCTCTAGTTCATCTGTTTCATCACTCCCTTTGTCTGAGGCTGGACTATCTTTTGAAGCAGGTTTGTTAGTTTTAATATTAAAACCTAGTCTTGTTTTGTCTCTGGTATTCTAGAACTCCATGGGTATAGGCTCAATAAGTCCTCTTCCTATGTCCCTTAGAGGTCCCTTTCCTTTATATCCCATCTTTTTTAGGAAATCATATCCTTTACCATACTATTCTGGGGATATCTCTACATGTTTGACCTCAGCTTCCGTCGGTTCTCCTTTATAAAGGTAGTCCAAGACTGCATGTTCTTCTATGTTATCTAAAGAAGACGTGGATGCCTTTACCATGCTAGTCGCTTTGTCTATTTCTGGCTCCTTGGATGCAGTAGGTGTGAATGTTGAGGAAGGTTTTCCATAGGATCTTGGTGACACTAGAAGTTCTGTCAGTGATGGATTCAGGTATAGTTTGTATTCTCCCATACCTATTTCTTCAAGTTTTAAGGTTTTTCCAAAACTCTTCATAACCATGTCCTTAGTAGTCTTAGGAGAAATTTCATCCATAGCTTCCTTGTTATGTGGAATGATACTACCTGCTTTGATATTATTACAAGTATAGTTAGCATCTGCAGGAATTGTCACTTCCACCCCATTATGTGGGAACTTGATATATTGGTGGTAAGTAGATGCCACAACTTGCATTTTGTGAATCCATGGTCTCCCCAATAGGATATTGTAGGCCAGGGGTAGATCCAGAACTTGACATATGACATTCCTTTCAGTTGGCCCAACTCTGATGGGTAGAACAATAAAACCTTTAGAGGATCTTTCTTCCTCATCATAAACTTTGATAGTTATTTTTCTTCTAGAGTCAATGGTCTATTATGAAAGACCCATTTTCCTGATTAGATTAAGTGTACAAATATTCAATCCTACACCTCCATCTATCAACACACGTCTAACACAAGATTTATGAATGAGGACTTCAATATGGAGGGGTTGATTATGTGGATGTGTCAATGACTTATCATCCTCTTTAGAAAAGGAGAGATAATGTGGCACTAAGATGTGATTGACCATCGATTGGAATTTGTCTAGATCAATGTCCTTTGGTACATTTGTGGCATGTAAATCTTGTTCTATGATTTCCCTATGTACTGTGGATATTTTGAGCAACTCGAAAATGGAAATTTTGGCAGAGGTTCATTGCAATTGGTCTACCAAGTCATACTTTTCTCCAGGAATAGTAACCATGTATTTCATTGCTAGTTTAGGGATGGTAATAATAGGAACCTTGGATGTTGAAGTTGGCTTTGGGGGTCCTTTGATCATGACCCATGCTTGGATATGTGTCACTGCATTCAAATGGAATGAAACACCTTTGATTGTGACCACATTAATTGATTCGGTTTTAATGTCTAGCATATTGATCACATTATCATTGTTGGAATAGGTGTAGTTTAATTCATTACCTTTTCCTTTAGATGTTTCCCCTTTGTCATAATTAGGGAATGGTTTATTGAGTGTTGTATGATCTTTATTGGTAGTGTGTCCATCCACTTTGATCTTACCTCCTTCAATGAGGTCTTGAATGACATGTTTGAGCTTAAGGCAATTATTAGTCTTATGTCCTTTGTTTTTGTGAAAGACACAGTAGGAATTATCATCCCACCACCTTGGTTTAACTGTTGGTTCCCATGGTTTGGAATCTAGGATTGTGAGAACTTTGTTTTCTAGAAGTGTCTTCAAAATGGTCTTGAGAGGCTCTCCCAAAGGAGTAAATGTTCTTTGAGGTTTTGATATCCATGTCCAACCCTTGCTATTATCATTGTTTGCTTTTGGTATGGGAGTTGTTACATGGGCATCCTTACTTGCTTGCATACTGTTGGTTAAATTCAATACTTCAGGTTTAGGATCAACATTGGATGCATCTACTACGCCATCGTTGACAACATTTTTGTTCTGTTTTCACCATTTAGGTTTGGAGTTGGAGTTGTTAGGTTTGTTTTCACTTTGAAGAGTGATCTCCCCCTTTCTGACCATAACTTCTTCGATACGAAGGGCATTTTTAATCATCCTATCAAAACTAGGGGAATCTTGCATTTGCAATGCGTAGTTCAATTACGGTACTAAGTTATTGACAAAGATTTCCATCTTCTCTGATTTAGGGATAGCTCTCATGTACCATGCAGAAGATTGTGTAAACTATTTTCCAGTCTTTTGTTTAGTATTACATAGATCCATCATAGTCAAATCATGTTGGATGTTGTAGGAGTAATGTTGAATAAATTGTTGAATCAACTCCTCAAAAGTTTTGATCTTGGGCATTAGTTTCAAGAACCATTCCATGGCGTTGCCTCCTAGACTTCCAGGAAAACTCCGCATGAGGTAAGTAGGTGCATGCATGTACTCTATGCTAAGAGCACAAAACTCTTGAACATGGTCATGTGGATCGGTCTCTCCCGTATAATTGTCATATTTTGGCCATGCCACATTGGGAGGGAATGTTACCATAGTGATACTCTTGTCGAAAGGAAATAGACAAATGGTGTCCAAAGAGTTTTTTTTTTTAGGCTTTTCCTTCTCCTGTTTGAGTGTTGTAATCTCAATTTGCATTAAAGTGAGTTGCTTAGCAAGAATGGATATAGGATTTGGTACTTCTTTTTCATTTAGCTTTTAGACATCATAATTTGGGGGTAATTTTACGCCAGTGGATGCCAAATGGAGGAAGTATTTCTCTTTATCCTCGTCAATTATCCTTTCTAGTATCTTGTGGAACCTTTTGCTCTGTTTGATTTTATCATACTCATCTTCAAGGATCTCCCCCTCACTGTCCAATCTAAATGGAGGATGTTCAAATGTGTTTTCTTCATTTTCATTGAGATCTTCATGCTTTTGAATTTTTCTATTGTCATATTCTTTAAAAGATGCACTCCATTCATGAGTATTTCTATCCATTTGTGGAGAGTCTAGATCAAGTAGGGAACTGCGAGATGTTTCTCCTTGAAAGTATGGTGATTTAGGAGGCACTTTTGATCCTTTAGAGGTGTAATTGTTGTGTCTTGTGTTAACCATATGGTTGTACATCAAATTTGTCAAAGTTTCCTGAGAGTGTCAGGTAGTATCTTGAATCATTCAAGCGAGTGTGTCTAGGTGGGAGTATCGTTTGAGTTTTGGTGGAAGTAAATGATTCCAGTGTCAGAGGGTTAGAATGCCCTGATAGTGAGCTAGGAACCAAGTTATTGTAAGAAGTGGACAGACCACACATATTGAGATAGATTATGAGAAACCGATAGGACATACAAGGTGGACGTTTTGAAAAAGTGTTTTGATATAACGATAGGGAGACCAAAAAAGACAACAAAATATACTAAAGAGCCAAAAGGATATCCAAATCAGCTGAGATGTTCTAAGAAACTATTCTGCAAGTGCCCACTATCCTAGATGTGAGCTCCCATATGCGAGCCTAGAAATACTAGATGCAAGCTACTGATGACCCTAGATGTGAGCTCAAATACCAAATGCAAAAATGTGCTAACTAGATGTGAGCCAGGATACCAGATGTGAGCCTAAATACTGCATACGATTCAAGAAATCTTGGATGCAATTTTCTGATGTCTCTGTCAGATTTGATCAATTTTGAAAAGTTTGTTTCAGAAGTGTGTGAAGTTCATTTAATTGTAGTTTTGCATTCTGAGACTTGTCAGTGAATGAAAACACATGTGTGGACCCAGGATTGAAATTTTTTTTTTGTTTGAAGATGTTATCTTTTTAATGATTTTTAAGGCATGTCAAATAGATTTGCATTATTAGGAGGGTGAAACAGACACACATCTTATCCCTATTTTCTAGGTGGAGGATGAAAATATTTTCTTGTTGACTTAGGCACACACTCAAATGCTAATCAGAATATAGCCATCACCAAGCACGCAATGGCTCCAATCATGATGTTGTATTAGTTGAATCCAAATGTAAGTGAAGGCACAATATGATGAGTGTCTTGGGGCAATTACTTTTTGCCTTGCACAAATATTATCACCCTTTTGGGGGCGAATCAGGAATTATTTTTGTTGAAATGTTGTCTATTATTGGGCAATCCATTCGAAACCATCCCCCATAGAATTGCATAAGGAGAAATTGAGGCGTATAGCCCTATGAGTACTTAAGTATATGTAGTCTCACAAGCAAGATTCAAGTGGCTCCACTCTACACATACCCAAGCATGTTCAAGGAATGATGTCAAAATTCCATGAACAAAATCGGCTCTGTCTTCTGAGGCTTTGGCCTACGAGGAAGCAATTATTTATAGTGAGTTGGAAGGTTGGCGTAAAACCTATCCTAACTTGGGTCATTCCCAAGATATGTTTTCCTCAACCGGTAGGCCCTCTACTATTAAATAAGCTTACAAAGGATTGGCAAGCGTAGGACATCTAGATTTATGATTCCTCCAAAGAAGAAGAGCATACTATCCTAATCCATGTCATTTTCTCCCAAAACATATTCAAGCAAACAGTTCATTCCCTCAAGCAATGTTGTGCTTGATTTAAGATATTCCTATTTAATGGAAAATAGAATGATTTGAAAGGAAAGTTTTCTTGTTCAATTAATCCACAATCTTAAGTGAGTAGCTTGTTCAATTTTTGATTCTCAAAATTTAGACAATGTGCTTGTTCAATTAACCCACAAATTTAGTGCTTTGATTGTTCAGTTACTGATCCAAAAAGGAATTTAGTTTTGTTTTCCTTGGTTCAGTTATCTCAAAATTCCTTTCAACCCATAAAATGATCTGTGAGTTTCTGATTTTCCTTAAAAAGGAAAAGAGCATAGTCCTCTAGTCAGTTTAGTGGAAAATTAGAAAATGTTATTAGTGTAAAAAGTATGTAAAAATAGAGGTTAATATGGGAGTTGGGCAACCTAAAAAACCATGTTAGTGTTCTTCATTTAAATCCCAAGAAAAACCTTTGATGGAAACCTGCAAGCACTAGTTAAGCTGTGAAAAGATCAAAGAAATCAAGCGCGCAAACGTTAGTGGTTAGGCAATGAAGTTCACAAAATATTTCACCAGATGTGATCCTAAAATAACAGCATGTGATACCTTATACCATATGTGAGCCTTTGTCAGTAGATGTGACTAAATGTTCCCCATATATGATCCTAAACCAAAAATGATCTAGGAAATCCCAAATGCGAGCCTCATTTTCTACGGTATGATGGCATATCCCGGATGTGAGCCAAAATGACTAGATGCGATTTTGGACCTAAAAATTGGGAAGAAATATTAGTGAAAAACGAGGTTAAAAATTAGGCAAATCTCGAATCAAGCCCCATGGTGGGAACCATAAATATGTGTGTGATTTGTGTACCTATTAAGAGAGACACAACACTTCAATAGGTCATTGTATTAGTGGAAAACATGGTTATATGAGCATATAAAACAACTAAAATTGACCTATTGCTTTCTAACTAACAAGAGTATGATAAGTAACACAATAGCCCTCAGATTATGCTACTATCAATGACATGTACAACTTAGCATGAAATATTTGTGTTTAAACAAGAAAGATATCTCCTAAACATGCATTCTAGCTCTAAAAAGCATGAAAATAACAATGCATGAACATAAAATCTAAAATATGATATGAGTCTAGGTTTATTCTAACAGCATAACAATGCAATTTTACTCTAAAAAAGAAGGCTTATTTTTTCTCAAAAACACCTTCTATTTATAGAAGAATGAGGAGAGAGAGGGGGGACAAGGTGCATTAATGGAGTTGAAAAACTTATTAATGAAGTGTAAGAGCAATAAATGCCAAAGGCATTCAATAGGCATGGTGGAGACATGGGCTTAAGGAATCTACATTAATGAGGCATTAATGAGAGCCTTAAAGAAGCATGGGAAGGGTGCAAGAGGGTGTCTTGAGAAAGTGGACTTGAGGGAAGGAATCTTGAGATTCCTTGACTTTCTCAAGTGAGTGGAGTCCTTAATCATTCCTTAATGGAATGTGACAACATTAGGAGGTGGGTTAGGATATAATTAGGATTAGAATTAGATTAGCATGGGGTGAATGGGTTGGGATAGGTTTGAACCCAAGGTCACAGTGGTTGAAGTGGGTTAGGTTGGGGGTTTAGAGGAATATTAATGAAATGAATTAAACTTATTTAATTCATTCAAAAATAGGATTTTAATTATTTAAATAATTAATTGCTTTTTAATAATCAATAGGACTATAGCCAATTTAATTAAATTAATTAGGCTAGGGGAATGGGTTCATTTGCAAGAGATGAGATACATTGAGATTTATTTAATTCATTTATGATTAACTACTATAGCCATGTTTTGAATTTGATTTGTTTTAATTGGTTTGAATTGTATGGCTATAGTAGTTAATATGATTTAGTGATAAAAATCACCTAGGACATTAAATCTAATTTAAAATGAATTATGCCAAAGTAACATTGTCGGGACATAATTGGGGGTATGATCACACTTAGGGAAAATAGGGTCTATAGTCAAAACAGACCAAATCCAGGTGGTTACAATGCTCGGCATTAGACTCTTCAATTGTCTGTACCTTAGGTAATGTATCATCATTGGTCTGTTTAGGAGGGTCTGTGATCGGTACTTCTACCTCATCATCTCCTTCCACTTCAAATATAGATTTCCACACTGTTGTGGTAGACTTCAAAACATCTTCTATCTTTTTGTTAAGTATTTGGAAAGTCCTAAATCTAGGAGTATGATTGTTTTCATATTTGGTCATTACCTCTTTTATCTCTTTGTTCTCCATAGCAGGCATGACTTCCCTTAAGGTTTGTTCCCTTATGTATTTTATAGTTATGACTGCATTGTGCTAGGGAATAGTTAATGCCTTGAACAAATCTTCTGTCATATGATTCTTGAACTCGGAGGAGTCATATTTCCATTTAGCCATTTTCTCCACTACTGCTTCCTCTATTTTCTTCTATTTTACCTTAGTCCTTGAAGCATAATTTAATGAATTAAGAGAACCCATACCATTGCCTCCTTTCATATTTTCAATCTTTTTCTCAAGTGTAGGTGGTGGTTTCTTGAAGACAACTGTATTGACTTCATCATCATCATCATCATCATGTTTACCCAATACAAGTCTCCTTCTTGATCTCCTTGTGGTGATAGCAAGTGTAGTGGTCTTTGCCTTTTGCTTGGATGTTGCCTTCCTTTTCTTCTGAGGAGGTTCTATATATGTCTCTTCTTGTTCTTTCTCAGGTTCATCATCCTCTATCTTGACTGTATCCTCTTTACTTTTAGTGATAGAAGGACAGTCGAAGGTCTTGCCATATTTATCTTCAAACTTGTCTAACCTCTTCTTTCCTCTCTTCAGAATCTAAGGAATCTCTATCTCTATAGATATCCTACTTTTTGCTTCTTCATAGGTACCAAAGTATGGTGCCTTGGGATTGGCAGGTTCATTCATAAGAGCCTCAATAATGTTCTTGGTTTCATCTATGTTAACCTCATAAGAAAGAGGTTTTACCAATGCAACCCTAGGTTTTACAGCTTGTATGTAAACCTTATCACAATCAACTAGGAAAAAAATATCATGCTTATGATATTTAACTAGTTGTTTAGGAATCTTGTATCTGCTCTATATTTTCTATCTAAAATTCTCAAAATATCCATCCATGATATTCTCAAAATTATCTCCTAGCTCAGCTATGAATTCATCTATCTGATGAATTATGGGTATATCCTTCTTCCATGCTATTGTGCCCTTGGAAGGAAAGAACTTCTAAACATAAAATAATATGCACACTATAAGAGAACCAAACTTACATCTATTTGACTTAGATTCCCGGATGCTTTCCATATTCTTGCTTAGCTGAATGAGATACAACTTGGCTAGGTCAAATTCTAGATTGTTTTTCACCACCTTGTATGCTAATTCCACAGCTTCACAAGGTACACTATTAGGTCTACTCAAAATATATATTGTGAGCTATCACATGAATCCCAAATTTCAATTCCATGTTAGTAACTCCATTTAGTCTCATGCCTCTTCCATCCCACTCAGCAAGAGTTAACTCAGCTAGCTTGTTTTTGGTTAGGGTTTTGGTGGTCTTATCTTTGTCGAGCATGGAATACCCTGTTACTCGGTGTATCATTATCTTCATGATCTTCACAGGCTGTTCCAACCATAGTTGCATGTCATGAATGTGGCTAAGAAAGAATCTGATCCATTTGATTTGGAAATTCTTTGGCACGTGCAGGATGTGGGTTAAACCTTTAACCTCAAGAGGCTTGTGCTCGGGCTTTAGATTCCCTTGTTCACATAATTTCTCATATGTTGAATTCATCTCAATTGTTCCAAGATCCTAGATGTTATAATGATATAAGCTTCAAATTTTATTGACCAGTAATACCCTTGGAGGAATTAGGGAATGAGCTCCCAACAGATCTTTTTCTTCTGCAACTGCTAGATGAAGCTTAAAATATGGAGGGTTATATACAACATTTCTTACCAACATTTTTTATCCTTTCTTAAATTTTTTACTGGATGTGGATGTCATATCGCTAAGAGAATTTGATCAAACTTTGCTTTCAAAGACAAGCTCACTCTGAATTGCTAAGGGCTCTGAATTTCTCTACAAACTGAAATCTTTATAAACAATAACCTTTCCAATTCATCATTTATAAGTGTTATTATCATTAGAGTATTGAATTAAATGCTCCATACATAGTAGCTGGCATAGCTTAGGTAGTTCTCCCAGGCTTATTCAAAAGCTCAGAGAAAACTGACTTCCCAATTCTTATATAACCTGACTCAGCTCGGTTAAGCTAGAGAAGCTCAGGTGCAACTGAGATCCTGACTCGGTTAGCACTATAATATTTCCTAATGCATCAATATGTAGATTTGGACTTGCTATCATATCTGGAACTAATATATTATGGCTTGAATTCATAGTTCCAATCATTTCCTTGCATCCCTATTCTATGATGATAGATCCACCCAACTCACTATCTTGGGTGTCATTAGATCCTTCATTGTTTTGATCTGAACTTTCAGAGGATTTCCTTACCCATTGCTTACTCATCTAAGTTCTAATTTTTGAGACCTTTGATTTTCCTTTCTCAAAATGAGTGTCTATTTTTTCTTTGTTCATACAATTTCTACTTAGATGACTGAGTTTTTTACACAAATAACATCTCTTGGTAGGATTTCCTTTTTGGAGGTGAGTCTTTACACAATTGCACCAATGTGTCCATATTCTCCATAATGACAACATTTGTACCATGTGTTGTAATCCCAACCAAACATTGCTTGGGCCAATTGTTTAGAAGGGTTCCATTTCTTAGTTCTGCACTGAGAAGATCAATGACCTTGTTTGTTAAACTTGAAACATTTTCCTTCAAACTTATATTTCTTAGTGCATTCACTTTCTCTATGTCCATGTTTGTTGCAACTATAGTATTTACCATTAAAATTTGATTTTCCATTGCTCCAACATTTATTTGATGTATGCCCTAACTTTCCACAATGGTTACAAGTAGGTTTCATGTTCTTTTGGGCTCTTTGCTTTGAGGATTCACCTTGTTCTATATAACCTATTCCATTTTGTCCATGATGTTTGATTTTTGTTAACTGATTTGTACTACCTTGTGAATTCATCATACTTTCATTGGTTTGCCTTTCAATGTTGAGATAATTCTGTAGTCTTTAATTTTCTTTCCTTAGGTTGATAACTTCTTGATTTGTATTATTGAGTTGATTTGCCAAATCTTCTTGTTGGAGTGACAAGTGATGGATTTATTTTTCTTTTTCTTCTAACCTTGTACTCAGCAATATTTTATCTTATTGTGCCAAATTTATATCATCTTCTACTTAATTCTTTTTCTCTATGACTTCACATAGTCTGACTGAATGAACTTCTTGCTCTCTTTTCAACTTTCTGACTTCTTCATGTAAATTGAGATTCTTTGCAAGCAAGTCTTCAATGGATGCATCAGCTTCTTTAGAACTTCTATCTTTGTAAAAATCTTCAATTCTTTCTTCTATGTAATTCTTGTCATTCATTTGTGCTGCTAAATCTTTTCTTCTTTTCAGGGAAAGAGAGAGTTTCTCTTTGAGCTTGTTGATCTGATCCATGGCCATTTGTAGATCTATCTTTTCATTTTCAATGGATTTCTCTAGTTTGTATACTTCCATTGCCTCTAATTTTTGCTTAAGTTGTTAAACTTCTGTTAGATAACCTTTAGCTCTGATACCAATTGTTGGAAATATATTACATGCAAGGTGACTAAGAGGGGGGGTGAATCAGGAACCAATAAAACTTAATCTTCTTTATTCACAATTAGATTATCTAATCTGATTTCATGCATAGAGCTTAAAGGAAATAATCATACATAACACAGTATTTGGTTACCTAGAAACCTTCCAAATAGAATGTAAAATTGGGTGGGGATGATACCCACAAAATTTAGTATTGTGGTATAAATTTAGCCTGTTAGAGCTTACATTGACCACTTCTGATGGCCTATCTTGTTAAGAGCAATAAGGACTGTTAAGTCCACCTTGTTAAAAGATTCGATACAATACAAAAAGTATGCAGCTCTGTTAAGAGATTGACAAAGGACTATTAGGTCCACCTGGTTAGAGGATTTTTTTGATCCACCTGTTAGAATGAACTAGTAGATGATCTACTTAGGCAACTCTGATTTGCTAAATGAGATCCTTTTGAATGTAATTGATCACCTTAATGTGATTGATGAGTCTCTACTATACTTCTATACTTTTGCAATCTTCTAATCAATATGCCATTTCATATTCGCATATATATTCATACATATATATTTTTTGTACATTTTGGATAAACAAAGTGTCTTACATATATATCTTATCCAAAAATAAATAACTTCATAGGTCAGCTTCGATTAGACATAATTATATTAAACAATATATGCAAAGTCGGCCCAATACTGTCACTCAGGTCTAGAAGTCTACTCGGGCGACAAATTGATACTTAGGAAATATGTTGATCACTTGGGTCACACTAATCACTCGGGTGATGCTGGATGACTCGGGCAATATTGATCACTCGGGTCACACTGATCACTCGGGCAATACTGGATGACTCGGGTCACACTGATCACTTGGGCAATACTGAATGACTAAGTGTTTTGACACTAATTGACAACATGTCTTTCCATAAGGTCTACATAACTCTTCTCACTCATCTCATGTTGAGGATGATGCTTTAAGAGTTCCTCCTGAACAAGTCCAAATTTTTTTCAACTGAACTTGATAAAATGGGAAATTGGCTTATTCAAGAAAACCATAATCAAGATTCTATTCAAGCTATAGAGGCCCTTAAGAAATTCCTTCATGATAGTGATCAAGATATTAATCTCTTGTGTGGTATCACTCATCTTGTGCATTTAAATGTCAAAACTTTAGCTCACGAAGCTCAAGATCTAGGTGTAGGATTTGAGAGATACAAATCCACAGAACGCCAAGAACACCTGCATGCAAATAACTTGTTACAGGAGAGAAGCAGAAAGAGGGAAAAAGAAGAACTCAGAAGTTACTCAAAATGTGAGAGCTAAATTATAATCTAAGTTAATGGAAAAGAAACTACAAATTTCAACCTATAAAGGTGAACAAAACCCTAAAACTAGAAAATCTATGTTGCACATTAATAATTAATATAAATATTAATTATAATGCACCTAAGAGATAGCTTAAGTAAAGTAGAGTAATAAACAACCTAATTAATTAAATCAAAGTGATCTAATTAATAAGTGTAAATAGATAATTACTCTAACACCCCCTCTTAAGCAAAGCTCAGGAGGTAAGCTAACCTAGCACAACTATGAAAGCAGGAAAAAAAGGGTCTAGGCAACAAGGCCTGATCAGGTACCCAAGCACAACCAAATCTCTGTAAAGTGGAGAAATAGAGAAAACCACATGGGAAAAACCCTACTCCAAGAAGAGATAGAAGAGAATGCAGAAAAGAATGGCTCAAGAGACTCTCAAAACCATAAGTATAATCAAACCCCCCATGAGAGAGGGATGAGACACCAAAGTACCCCCACAATGAAAAAACTCATGTCACAATGGTAGATGCCTGATGTAGAGTCCAAAAGGAGATACTGAAGTGGCAAATGATATTCCTCCCCTTAGGAAGAAATGAATCCAAAGGACTATGTCAAAGAAACCCTGTGAAGAGTGATGAACCAATCTGTCTCAGGATGTGTGCCATGATTGGATGCTAAAGAATCTCTCTATTTGAACTGAAACAAATGATTCTAAATCCAAATTGATGTGGAGAATTCTTAAATGCAACCGCTGAATGCACGGATAATGGTGGGCGAACAGTGATAACCTGACTGTCAAGGTAGAGGAGATGAATGTCCTCAAAATAATCCTCCAAATCTGCAGTATAAGACTTAACAAACAAGAAAGATATGTCTGCAACATAAGAGTCCAAAGTATCTATGTCTACAAGATGTATGATTCCCTACTGTACAAAATCAGGAGCAACAGGAGATGCTGATGAAGTCTTAGTCTAAAGAGTGCAAACTATGAGACAAGCCTCTGATCCATTGGAACATGTAAGGGTATCTAAATACTCAAGCTCCTCTAAAGTATCATGATCAAAGGGTGTATTATCTCTCCAAGCAATGGGTATGAGACAATCTAAAGTAGGATCCTCTGGGAATGGAGAGAGATTAGGGTCTCCATAGATCTCCCAAAGACGTGTCCAAAGTGGGTGAGGACAATCAATGTCCGATATAG
>MU223183.1:1180664-1191669 GCA_018584345.1 Thuja plicata | reverse complement strand
TACTATGTGATCTCTAATAATATCCCATGCTAATTTTCCCTCTGAAGTGGTTGGTTCAAGTATGAGATCATACAAATAAGGCAAAATATTAAGCCACCTACAATGTGTAAGTATACCCTTTTCCCATGAATCATAATTACCCCGTTCTAAAATAACAACTGAAGGGTGAGAACAAAAACCCATGATAACTCTTTTAAATGAAAAAAAAATGATAAATTTGACCTTACTGTATTTAGATCAAAACCTGGTGCAAGAAGGAGGGAAATGGAAGATGCAAATTTGACACTAAAAATAGGTACTCAAATGGCCAAATATGCATACAAAACTAGCATCATTATCTTTGGCTCGGAAAGAGCTTTTCGACGATATTTCATTTTTCAAAAATGGACACCGTATGCAAAAGATATGACCAAAACACTAAAGGCTGCCTTTTTTGAAGAAGTGTCAAAACTGTGTGATGGTTTCATGAACGTCAAATTTAATCATGATCTATGACCTATGGCCACTGACATCACTCCTACATATGCGTACCTTGTTGCACATGAGGGTACTTTTGAAAAGGTATGCACATTTTCCTTTGTTTGTAAAAAGATTTTTTTTCAACAAACATTTGGAAACATTGGTTTTTTTTGAAAATTTTTTTTGTAAAAAATTAAAATTTGTTTTTTTTCTAATTTTTTGATTTTTTTGATTTTTTGAACGTTTTTCTCCTTGAAATTTGTGGCGTACAGCCTAGGAGAGAAAAAAAATTTCCCAGAGGTCACTGTGGAAAAAAATGGTGAACTTTATATGAAAAAGTGATCTCCCAGGCCTTTTGAGCACGATGGTGGAGTCTATTTTCACTCAAAGTGCTCCAAAATAATGTGTCTCTTTCAGATTGAAGAGAAAACCCCCAAAAAGTTGTGGTTTTTTCCCTCGAATCACTACTTCAAAAACAACAGACCAGGCAGCAGCAGTGTGGCTCTAATACCATGTAGGATTTGAGAGATACAAATCCACATAATGCCAAGAACACTTGCATGCAAATAACTTGTTATAGGAGAGAAGCAGAAAGAGGGAAAAAGAAGAACTCATAAGTTACTCAAAATGTGAGAGCTAAATTATAATCTGAGTTAATGGAAAAGAAACTACAAAGTTCAACCTATAAAGGTGAACAAAACCCTAAAACTAGAAAAGCTAGGTTGCACATTAATAATTAATATAAATATTAATTATAATGCACCTAAGAGATAGCTTAAGTAAACTAGAGTAATAAACAACTTAATTAATTAAATCAAAGTGATCTAATTAATAAGTGTAAATAGATAATTACTCTAACACTAGGATTCACTCCTCCTGTCACTAGTGTGGAACATTCTTTTGTTCCTTTACCTAGCATTCCTACTTATACTCCTCCTTTAGTGACTACATCTCTTCCATATTCCAATCATCTAGCTTCAAATCTTCCACTTCCATCTCTTCCTGTGAGTGTTCCAGTGGTGTCTCTACCTACCTCACAGTATTCTTACCATAGTGTTCCTTTTACCTATTCCAATCCTCTTCCAACTATGGTTCCAAGTGTTCCACCAGTTGTGTCTTCCATTCTTGCCGCTTCCTACACTTTTCCTAGTGTTCCTAGTATTTTTATGCCTCTTATTTCTTCTAATGATTCCATAATCATTAGTCTGGCTCAAACTGTGTCCTGTTTACAACAACAACTTGCATCCTTAACTCAATCCAAGTTTAGTATTCCTACATGTGACATGGGTAGTCCTTTATCCCTAGAAATTATTCATGCTTGTTTCCCTAAGCAAGTTGATATTCCTCGTTTCAAGAATTATAATGGTAAGAGAGATCTTGTCACTCATGTTAAAACATTTCAAATCCTTTGTAGTGACTATGCTCATGAGCATAGGATTTTAGCCAAGTTCTTTGCTAGAAATTTTCGTGATAAGGCCTTGCAATGGTATTGTTCCTTGCCTCCTTATTCTATTGATTCTTCTCCAAAACTTGCTAATGTCTTTATCCAACAGTTCCAAAATAACATTCATCCGCAAGTATCCTTAACTGATTTGATGCATTATAAAAAAACTACTAAAGAAAAATTGACTGAATTTATTGGTAGATTTAAGCATTTGTATGCTCAAATTTTTTATCTTGTTCCTAATATTGATATTCAGGATATGTTTATTTCAAATTTTCAAAAGGATATTATAGATAAGATTATGTTTATTGAATTTACCTCTTTTCAACAACTTTGCACAATGCTTCATCATTATCAATTACAAGTGAGTCAATTTGAGAGCAACACTCCAATGGCTCCCGTTCTAGTTGATAAGAGTGATGCTGCTCCTAATCCCAACAAGTTTCAGAAACCTAACAACTATGTCAAGATAAATAAGCAAGTGAATGCAGTTGCTGATCAAGTTGTTGTTGCGTGCAATAATGCCACTTCTGCATCCACTACTTTTCATCTAAATCATATGTTTACTCCTCTTTCTGAATCTTTACATTCTATTATGAGTAAGTTGTTGAATGCTAATATGATTACTTTGCCTCCTATTCGACCTCTTCTTCCTACTACGATGCCATCCAAATCCTTTGATCCCAAAGCCTTTTGTCAATATCATCGTCAGAATGGCCATGATACTGAGAAATGTTATTCTCTAAAACATAAGTTTCAAGACTTAATTGATTCTAATGCTTTATCTATTGATAATTTTGATGATAGTGGGAACAAATATGTTTATCCTCCTAATCAAAATCTCCAAATCTATATGAATCCTTTTCCTACACATGATACTAATACCATTATTTAGTCATCTTATGTGGATATTGTTTATGATTCAAAGCTGGATGATCTCAATCATATTGTTAACCATGTGGAGCATGTTGTTTTGTCTCAACCTGTATCTCCACCCTAGCCTCAATCTCAACCTCAACTATTAAAGCTCCCGATGTTCCCTTCTACATTTATGCTAGGATTGCTAAGATACCTACACGTGGTTGTCTTGTTGATCCTACATCCTTAGTCAATGTCATTACTAAAGAAAACCTTTTTTAAAAAAACTTACAATGTGATTGTTATAATACATCTAATTTATGGATCCAAACTTGTAATGGTTTTCTCTATCCATCATTTGGTTCTATTAACTTGCTTGTTAAACTTTGTGGTAAAGTTGTGGACACTAGCTTCATTTTTGTCCCTACTTCTGATTAGTTTCAAGTTAATCTTGGTTTGCCTTGGTTGACCACCATGCATGTAGTTGCTTCTCCTATCCATAAGTGTATTAAGTTCATTTATGATGAAGAAGTGAAAATAATTAATCACAGTTTATATCTATAACGACCTAGATTTGGTCTGCTTTGAATATAGACCCTATTTTCCCTAAGTGTGATTATACCCCTATTTTCCCTAAGTGTGATCATACCCTCAATTATGTCCAAAACACCCTGTTACTACTTGGCATAATTCCTCTGAAATAGATTTAATCTCCTAAGTGATCTAATCACTAATCTACATTAATTTCTTTAGCCAATCAAATCAATTCAATTCAATCAATTCAAAATCATACCTGGCTAAGGTAATTAATTAAAAAGGGAATTAAATGGAATCCTATTTATACCTCATCACTTGCAAAATCAATCTCCTAGCCTAATTGATTCAATTTGGCTATAGTCCTAATTAATTGTTACAAAGCAATCAAAAGCTTAAATGATTAATTAAATCCCTATTATTAAATGAATATGTTATTACAACAATTCATTTTATTAATATTCCCTCAAACCTAACCAATCTCAAATATCCAACCATGAGTTCAAACTCATCCCAACCCCTTCTCACACGCTAATTATTCTTAATTATCTAATTAACCCTAATTAGCTAATCCCCCTCCACTCATTCTCTCTCCTCCCACCTCTATCTTCTTGATCACATCCCTTAAGACCTAATCCTTATCCTAAGCTACCCTTAATGTTGTCACATTCCATTAAGGAATGATTAACAACTCCACCCACTTGAGAAAGTCAAGGAACCTCAAGATTCCTTACCTCAAGTCCACCTTTTCAGGCTTGACTCTAAACCCTCACCCATGCTTCTTAAACCCTCACCCATACCTCATTAATGCTTTCATAAATGAAGCATTTATGGCTCTTACATATTCCTTCCACCCATACCTCATTAATGAGTCTTACACCCTCATTAATGGTAGCCCTTCTAGAGTCTTCTCCCCTTCCTCCATTTCTCCTATAAATAGGATGGATTTTGAACTCAAATGGCCCTTGATTCTTGATTTTGGAAACCTTTGTTTTGGCCCTAATTTTTGAATTCTTTTATTGTATTGTTATAATGCTCCTAATTTTGAAAAGTTGATAGCATCCTTATGCTACCAATATTTGGAGAATTGAAGAAGCAGTCTTAGCTTGCTCATGTTTAGGACTTTCATAGTTCTTTCTAGCTTAAATCTTAGTTATATTGTTGTAATCTCCATTTCTAGAGCTAGCATGCATGTTCTTGAATCATTTAGATTAATTTTCATTTGAATCTTCCATTCTTAGGTTGTATTTGTCACTGGAATATGCATAATCTAAGGGCTATTATGTCATTTTTCATACTCCTCCTAGATAGGAAGCAATAGATCGATTTTAGTGATTGATATGTTTGCTAGACCCTTTCTTTCACTAATGCAATGATTTATTGAAGTGTTGTGTCTCTTAACAAGTACAAAAATCACAAACACATCTTTGGTGCCCACTGTGGGGCAATTTTGCTCAAACTTTCACCAAATTTTGCTCTCTACCCTTAACATTTTCAAAATTTGCAGGCAGTTTATCATCTCTGGGAGCAACTTATCATTTTCGGTCATTCTTTTATCATTTATGGGAGCAACTTATCATTTTTGGTGAATCTTTTATCATTTATGGGAGCAACTTATCATTTCTAGGAGTTTTAATATTGTCTGTCGTTGCACTTCTGGAAGGTAAAAATTGACCTTAAAATTGTTTCTGGTAATTATTTTTGCATTTTTTGTATGAAATATCATTTCGCGTAAAAGAGATATTGTCCTGGGTATGTTTTATCGTTTAGGGTCTATATTGTATCATTTTTGGGGTTTATCATTTTGGGTTTTTGAAATATCATTTGTCGTCCAAGGAGCAAAAATACAAGGTTCTAACATTTGCAAATTGGATTTCTAACTTGCTAACGTGGTTGTTTTCATGATTTTGATCCTATTTTTATCCTAACTTGTGTTTGCAGATTGTTTTCAAAGCTAAGAAAGTGAAAAGAAGATACTAACTTATGGTTTTACAGGTTGCTAATCCCTCATCTTAACTTCTATTCTTTCTTTTATGTTTTCGAAACTAAAATGAAAATTTCCAATCTTATACTAAATTGACCAGAGGAATATGCTCTTTTCCTTTTTAAGGAAAATCAGAAACTCACAAGTCAATTTATGATTTGAAAAGAATTTGGAGTAATTGAACAAAGAAAACCTCATCGTCTAATTTTGGGATCAGTAAATGAACAACGCAAATCACTAAATATTGTGGATCAGAGAACAAGTTCAACTGTATAATTCATTTTTGGGACACAAAAATTGAACAAGCAACTCATCTAAAATTGTGGTCAATTGAACAAGGAAAATTTACCTTCAAGCATCCTATTTTTCTTAAATAGGAACAACCTAAATCAAGCTCAACATAGCTTGAAGTAATGAACATTACTTTGCGTGTTTTGGGAGAAAACGACATGGATTAGGAGAGTATGATCTTCTTCTTTTGAAGAATAAAAAATCTAGACATCCTAAGCTTGCCAATCCTTTGTATGTTTATTTAATAGTAGAGGGCCTACTGGTTGAGGAAAAAATCTCCCGAGAATTACCCAAGTGAGGATAGGTTTTACGCCAACCCTTCCAACTCACTATAAATAATTGCTTCCTCATAGGCTAAAGCCTCGGAAGATGGAGCCAATTTTGTTCATGGAATTTTGACATCATTCCTTGAACATGCTTGGGTATATGTAGATCAGAGCTGCTTGAATCTTGCTTGTGAGACTACATATATTTAGGTACTCATAGGGCTATACGCCTAAATTTTACCTTGTGCAATTCTATGGGGGACAGTTTCAAACGGATTGCCCAATAATCTACAACAACTTCAATTGAAAGAATTCCTGATTCACCACCGAAAGGGTGATAATCTTTGTGCAAGGCAAAAATTAATTTCCCCAAGACACTTTTCATATTGTGCCCTCACTTGCATTTTGAGTCAGCTAATACAGCATCATGACTGGAGCCATTGCGTGCTTGGTGATGGTTGTATTCTGATTAGCATTTGAGTGTGTACCTGAGTCAATGAGAAAATATTTTAATCCTCCACCTAGAGAATAGGAAAAAGATGTGTGTCCATTTCACCCTCTTAACAATGCAACAATGCTTAATGTGACTGAAAATCATTAAAAAGATAAACTCTTCAAACAAGCAACAAAATTCAAACCTTGGTCTATATGTGTTTTTCAATCATTGAGAAATCTCAAAAACGCGATCTTCAAAATTCATGCACTTTCAAAACAAAACTGACAACATTTGAATAGTGGGAACTTGCATCATTGCCTCTCAAAGGAAGATAGTTTATTTTAGATCCCCTTTTGACTCTTTAGTCTGTCCTTATTGCTTCTTTTGGTCTCACTGTGGCTATATCGAAAACTTTTTTAGACATCTACCTTGCATGTCCCGTCGAACTCTTATAATTTGTCTCAATACATGTGGTCTACCTACTTTTAACAACAACTTGGTTCCCAGCTCACTATTAGGGCATTCTAACCCTCTAACACTAGAATCATTTACTTCCACCCAAACACAAACAACACTTCTACCTAGACACACTCACTTGAATGATTTGAGACTCTACCTGACACTATTGGGAAATGTTGACAAAAGTTGAGACATAACCACATGGTTAACACAAGACACAATAAGTACATGTCTAAAGAATCAAAAGTACCCCCTAAATCAACACACTTTCTAGGAGAAACATCTCACAGTCCCCTACTTGATCTAGACTCTCCATAAATGGATAGCAACACTCATAGATGGAGTGAGGCTTTTGAGGAATATAACAATGGTAAACACCAAAATCCTGAAGATACGGATGAGGAGAAAGGACCCAAATTTGAACATGGCCCATTTGGATCAGACAATGAGGGGAAGCTCCCTGAAGATGAGTATGAAAAACTCAAACAGAGTAAGAGATTCCACAAGATATTGGAACAGATAATTGATGATGATAAAGAAAAGTACTTCCTCCATCTAGCATCCACAGGTGTCAAATTATCCAAGGATTATGATGTGGAAAATCTCAAAGAAAAGGAGGTACCAAATCCTATATCTATTCTCACCAAACAACTCAATTTGATGCAAACAGAGCTCACAAACCTCAAACAGGAGAAAGAGAAGCCCAAAACACAATACTCTTTGGATGCCATTTGTCCATTTCCTTTTTGATAAGAGTGTTACTATGATCCCATTTTTTCCCAATGTGGCAAGACCAAAATACAACAAGTACACGGGAGAAACTGACCCACATGACCATGTGAGGGAATTTTGTGCTTTGAGCATAGAATACATGCATGAACCTACATGCCATAGACTTCCTTCAACTGATCAACTATGTTGAAGTATTCAATATGGAATTTTGAAGAGCTTGTAAAGCTTGTGTCTATTAAATTATGGAGGGGGGACACTGAGGTTGATATCATTCATTCTTTATGACTATCATTCTGATAGTTTTGAGTATCCTCCATATTGAAATGGATTCTTTTTAGCGGATTCTCCTTGTTTGAATGCAGTTGAGTGTCAAAGAGCCCATATAGTGGAAGGAACCTTTCTTCATTCAAGGCTTTGTGGTTGATGAGATGGCTAGACAAGAATTCAAATTCTTGCATCTTTGACTTCCAACCATAGAGTCCACTGGTTTACATTTCAACTGACCATAAAAGAGCTGCAATGGATTGATTTTAGAAAGGTCTGGGAGAGAAGAGGGTGTCTTGTAATGACATGCTTTGTGGTGAAGGGCATTAGGAGGGGGATTCTTGCACAAATGAGAATTCTAGCAATTCTTGATTTCATTATATTTTTGACCAGGGATCCTTCCTTATATATCAGAGACTAGCTAAATTTGAAAGTAAAACAATCAAGTGAGATGAGTGTTATAATAGCCCTTTGAGATACAAGTACAATAATTTTTTTTTACAAATAGTTCTCTAAGTTTATAAATTTATGTTTTTATATTTGTTGTGGATGTTTATCAAGTCTACATTTATCTGGTGAATGTAATTGAGAAATATACAAATATAGGATGAAAAAACAATATAAGTTGTCAAGGTTGATAACTTGTTGTCAAAGTTGACAACATGGGATTAGGGAACAAAACCGATTAGAGTTGGGAGTTTGAGTATGGTTAAGTAGTTTGAGTCGGTTCCTACAGTTGGGAATAAGTCTTTATATGTTGAAAATCCTGATGAGGAGGCATGGGGGTCGATGTCATAAGTTGGTGATCAATAAAAATAGTGTTTTCTACATAATCTCCATTTTGATTAGCAATACAATCAACTTTCCAGCATTTTCTCAATAGTAGAATGGTAACCATTTTGTGAACCCCACAATTTATTTGATTAAATCTTGAAGAAACATTCATTTGGTTTTTATTTCAATCACTTTCATTCAGTATTAGCAGATATATTTGAATTTGTGTAAAAACTATGAACCCTCAGTTTTAGAATATACAAAGATCAATAAAAATATAAAATCTCTTGGGCTTACGTTGTTTAAGGCAAAAAAAAAATTGGTGGTATAAGGGGTGAAATAATGTATTGTAATCCACCAAGTTTGGAAGAGAACCATATTGCAAGTGGCATGTGTTTTGAATGGAGAAGGATATATGATTTTTGAAGGGGAATGAATCACTGTCATAAAAATTATAGTCTCTGTGCGGGGGCAATTTCTCACAATGTAGCCGTTGGATTGTCCTCAGTTTTGGATATGTTGTGAGGAAGTAATTTTATAAGAATCTCACTGGAGTGATTGAATAAATGTTGATAGGTTCAAAATTAACTGACAATAGAGTGCGGCCTAGAAAATCAAAACCATTAAGTTTCTTGTTTGGACAGTATTGTATATGTTTGATCAAATGAACATCATTTGATGGTTTGTATTCAATGAAAGTTGTTTGTTGTGGAAGAGGAAAATGTAATGAATGATCCACATAATTGGATTGGATATATAATGAAGTTGGCATCATACTTAAGGATGGTAGTTTTTGCAACTAGTGATGACAGTCAGTCCCAAGATTTAGGCATTATTCTTTTGAAGTAATATTTGATCAAGGAGAGATCAACCCAATGTGAAGGAGATGTATGGGATCACCAGGCCTCTGCATCACTTGATCATTGGTAAATTAGAATTGGAGATAGTAAGGATCCTTATCTATTTCTAAAGATGTGTTCTTTTATTGATAAGTGTTTAGTGCTCAAACAACCTATGATCTTCAATGTCAATTCTTAGCGGTGGCAAAGCTGATTTCCAGTACATCAAGGTTTTTGGCTTGTACTTTGTAAAGAAAATCATGAAGCTTTGCTGCAAGAAATTAACCTCTCAAAGACAAATACTACAATTGACCAATTGCAGTCAAAGCCATCATCAGCTGAGGCAAGCCCACAGGCAGAGTATCTCTCTTTTTTAAATACAAATAGTTAAATATCTCCCCCACAATTCTTACAGAATTTCTCAAGGCCTTCTCTTTGAATTTTCTGTTCAATTCTAGGAGAAGCTCCTCTATAAAAATGGGACATATGCAAGCCCACAAGGTTTATTCATTTGTTAGCTCTCTTCTCTTCTTGATTTTTACCTCTTTTGCCTCCACTATTTTGAATGTACATTTATACATTGTACCGTGTAAACTTGGTAGGTTTTCTGTGCATGTGATAAATGTTGGGAATTTGACATGTGGAGGGAATGGAAAGATGCCCATGAATGAGTTCCTTGCATGCTCCTTGTAGAAGTGGTATTCCTCCTCTAGCACATATATTTAGAGTAAAGGACCTTCTTCAAATTTTGTGCAAGACAAATGCAAGATAAGATCACTTGGTACTCAGTTTTTAAATAATATTGTAGATTGCTTTCGAGAAGTCAATTGGTGAACACCAAATGTATCAAAATATAACACCATATTAATTTATGTATTTTTAAATAGATTTAGAATATGTGCCATGAATATGGTTTTAATTTTAATTTTTTTTGATCGGTGTAGTTTTTTATATTTTTATTAATTTTGAGAATTTGTAGAAAATATATACTTCATTGCGATCCATGATTCCTCTACAAAAACAAAAAAGAACAATATGAACAAACCCCAAACCCCAGCCATCAAAGTTATAGACACCACTAACCTACATAACTCGACAATGAACAAACCACCCTTGTGAGCACCTTTTGTGCAAATACATCATTATAAATACGAGTCATGTAATAAGATTTTAAAAAACAACAATACCTAACATGACAAAGAACCTCCCAAAAAAAAAAACCACATCTTCTTCTGTCAACCCATGCCATTAGTGCACCTGGTTAGAAGACCCCACACCTCCCACCTCAATCCTCTTCACTTTGGTCCTTCCTAGGGGTCATCCATGGCATCTTTATGACCTTGCACTGGGGCACTTTCCCCTCTGCAAGCTCAAGCCTCTTTAATTCTTAGTTAGTCCTTAGTGCAAATCATTCCAATATTCATTTCCACCCTACACACATCTCTATCACCGTGTGCATTTGATATGAGAAATTGGTGGATGGGGGAGTCCACATCACCAACCTGGAGCCAATCTTCCTCCTTTGCAATCAGCCTCACCCTCATCCTTGCTCTCACCAGATTCTCTTCCATGCTGCCCATCAACTCCTCCCTCACACATTCTGCCATGACCTACCTATTAGAATGAATTTAGAATAACTGAGAGGGGGGGGGGGGGGGGGGGGGG
>MU223183.1:1163960-1180170 GCA_018584345.1 Thuja plicata | reverse complement strand
TGTGATCTGATACATACAACTTACTTTGCAAATCCAGATCCAATTCAGCTCTAATGCTAATTCACTGAGTGGCCTCCATTCTCATTTCAATCTTCAGATCTACTTGGAAATCCATCAAGCAATCACTTATGCAACTCTTTGCTTCTCTGCTCAGCCTTCTCTAGTTAGATCATGCCAATCAGTCAATTAACTATGGAATCCTATTGGATACTCATCATACATATACATGAATAACCCCTTGAGGTTATCTTATACATCTTCATCTAGGTTAGATAAATCTTTTTCCGCTTAATCAAGATCATAGATCTTAGGTTAGATCAAATCCAACAGATCTTTCAATCTTTACATTTAATTTATTTCTCCAAAGAAATCACTAATTGAATCTTTGATCCATGCATTAATTATGGTTACCCATGCATTTAAATAGTGTGGATCAATCATGCTTATCCTTAATTAACTTTTACATATCCCAATAAAGTCAATTATGTCGGCCAGAGATCTCAAATCTCAACAATTACCAAAATATTGACACTCGACCAACACTATGTTCTTCCACTTGGTCGTCATTGTTTTCCTCGGCAATTTACTGGCGCTCGGTCATCACTGACTTCACTCAGCACAAATTTTTTATAGTAAATTGTCATCAAAAGATAAACAACACATTACTTTGCCAATTTTCCAACTGATCAAGTACGCTTGTGATTTCCCATAACTTAACCATCTCACTTGGTATTCTTGTTAAATCTCCTTCATCAATCAATAGATATGGTACTCAAACAGATAGCAATAGTCTTACCAATTAAGGTTTGACATCAATGAAAAAAAAATAGTTGTTTCCATTGTAGCTTTCCAACAATCTTTCCAACAATATCCCTCTTTGGCATTGATGGCAACACTAAACAATAAAAAAATAATTTTCCAACCATAGTTACCATACAATTAAAAAAGTCTGTCTGTGTTCCTTGATATGAACAAATTTTCATTAATGTCTTTAGCTTCATTCTGATTCTCATCTTGTAAAATTTTTCTCCTTCTGTGTCTATAATCACACTGATATATTTCTTCTTTCTATTTCTATTCATCTGTAAACTCCCTCTTTCATTAATCTCTTTTTCAGTTATCTCTCCTTTTTTTTTCAGTAAACTTCTTCCTCTATCTTTAAGTATAGTAAACTCTTCATTTTTCAATAAACTTCTCCCTCTTTGAAAACAATGCCAAAGATGTTCACATCTTCATCATGCAGATTCTTCTATTCTAAACTCTGTATCATGCTGTTCCTGTCATCTTGCTTATGACTGATCCTCTTTTCTATTCAAGTCCATCTTTCACAGCTTTAGGCAGCATCCTAAAGTGTGACTACATGTGCATCAATTTGTCAAATATTCTGAGTATGACATTTGATGCAACAGTACAATTATGAACTAATTAGCCTTAGTTAGGGGAATCACCCCTAATTTACCTTACAGATACTCATGAGCATCCTTGGGTAGTGCCTTTGTAAATATGTCTGCTAACTACTCTTTAGTATTCACATATTCTAGTCTCACTTCCTTTTTCTGAACTATCTCCCTCAAGTAATGATACTTGATAGCTATATGCTTTGTCTTAGAGTGCATCATAGGGTTCTTAGAAATATTAATGGCACTCATGTTATCACAATATATGACAATTGGTTCTATGATCTCCTCTTTCATACCTTTCAGTAGTATTTTCAACCACATAATATTAGAACAATTGACTGCTGCTGCCACATATTTAGCTTCAGCTGTAGTCTGTGAGGTGCAATTCTATTTCTTGCTTGTCCATGAAAATAATCTTTTTCCTAGAAGAAATGCTCCACCTATGGTGCTTTTCCTGTCACCTACATTTCTAGCCCAATCAGAATCAGTATAGACTCTGAGTTCAAACTTTTCATTTCTTTTGTAATGCAAACCATATTCATCTATCCCTTTCAAATATCTCATAATCCTTTTTACTGCCATCATATGTGTTTGTATGGGATTGGCAGAAAATATTGCAACAATACCAACAACCAGTGCAATAGTAGGTCTACTATGTACAACATATTGTAGCTTTCCAATCATTGATCTGTAAATGGTTTGATTCACTTCTTTTGTATCATCATTCATTTTTAACTTCTATCCAGTAGCCATGGGTGTACTCACTGGTTTTGAATCTTCCATTCCAAAATTTTTGATTATCTCCTTGACATAATTTGATTGAGTAATATAGATACCATTCTTCATCTGATATATTTGTAAGCCAACAAATTTTTTTATCTCGCCAAACATAGACATTTCAAATTTAGTTTGCATCTCCTTTGCAAATTCTTGGCATAACACATCTTGTCCACTAAATATAATGTCATCAACAAAAACTTCAGCCAATAAAGTACCTTCTGATTGCTCTATCTTCAAATATAGATTGCTGTTATCATTGGTTCTTGCAAATCCAATCTTTACCAAATAATTGTGCAATCTCTCATACCATACTCCCGGTACTTTCTTCAATCCATATAGTGCTTTGTGTAATCTGCAAACCATGTTCCTCTTACTTGGGTCTACAAATCCATTACCTTGTTCAATATGCACTTCTTCTTCTAATATTCCATTTAGGAATGCTGAATTCACATCCATCTGATAAACTTTAAAACCTCTGTAGGCTACATATGCAAGTAAGGTTCTAACTCCTTCCAATCTTGCAACTGGGGTGAATGTTTCTCCATAATAAACTCCTTCCTCTTGTGTATAACCTTTGCATACCAGTCTAGCTTTATTTCTTGTTACCTCTCCATGTTCATTTATCTTATTTCTGAATACCCACTTAGTACTAATTACATTTTTGTCATTCGGCCTAGGTACAAGTGTCCATGTCTTATTCTTCTCAATTTGTTCAATTTCTTCATTCACGACTTGTATCCAATATTCAGTATCTAAAGCATCTTTTACCATTTTAGGCTCAAAATCACATAGCAAGCATGTACTGTCTCTCAACTTACTTCTTGTCATAACTGAAGAATCCTTCAATCCTATGATTTGATTAGGTTTATGGTGCCTCCTCACATACTTTTCTAGAGTAGGTTCTTTTTCTACTTTAGGTTGATCATTCATGTTCAATTCAGGTTGATTCTGTGACTCGACATCTCCATTAGATAGCTTGGCAATTACCTCCTGTTGCATGACATCCTCATTCTGTGACTCGACAGGTGCTAGCTGTTGCTTGGAAACCTAATTCTCAGTTTCAGGTAATGTATTAGAATCTTCCTTATCCATATAGACAAATGATTTGTAACTCTAAGGTTCCTGTGTGCTTTTAGCTTCATTTCTTTCTGCATACTCATCAATTCTAACATTTGCACTTTCCACAATTTTGTTAGTGCTAGAATTCAAACACTTATATGCTTTACTCTTAGTTGAATAACCAAGAAATATGCCTTCCTCACCTTTAGCATCAAGTTTTCCATTTCTATTATCCTTCAGTATGAAACATTTTCTTCCAAAAACTTTGAAATATTTTACATTAGGTACATATCCATACCAAAGCTCATAAGGTGTAGCAGTAGCACCTTTCTTGACTTGTACTCTATTCAGGGTATAGAATGTTGTACTTACAACTTCTCTCCAATATTTTTGTGTAACATTTTTCTTCATCATAATGTTCTGGCATAGTCCATGATAGATTTGTTTCTTCTCTCAACAATACCATTTTGTGGTGGTGTTCTAGGTGTGGACATCTGTCTTTTTATCCCTCGGTCATTGCAGAACTTGTTAAACTCATTAGAGATAAACTCACCTCCTCTGTCAGATCTCAAACATTTTAGATTTTTACCTGTCTCCTTTTCAACGTTTGCTAAGTACCACTTAAATAACCAGAATGCATCATATTTTTCTTTAAGAAACATAACAGTCATCATTCTTGAGTAATCATCAACAAACAAAATAAAATATCTATCTCCACAGTAACTTTTCTCACCAATGGGACCACAAAGGTCAGTATGAACTAATTCCAGTAATTCCTCAGAAGTATGAATCTTGCTCTTGAAACTAGATTTAGTCATTTTTCCCAATTGACATTGCTTACACATTGCATTTTCAGGTTTCTTTAACTTAGGCAGCCCTCTAACCTTTTTCAATTTGCTTATGCTTACCAAGTTATCAAAGTTTACATGACACAACCTTTTATGCCATAACCAAACATCATTATATTGTGCAAACAAGCATGTCTCATCAGCTAAATCCAGATAAAACAAGTTACCTTTTGTTTTCTCACCACTTCCAACTAGTTCTCCAGTAGCATCATAGATCTTTTTCTTCTTGTGATGGAATTCAACTTTGTAACTAGAAGTATTTAGTTGTGCAACACTTAATAAATTATAGTTAAGATCATCAACCCAATATACATTATCACATCTAATCTTGTCAGTCAAGTTAATTGATCCTTTCCCTTTAACAAGACATGGTGCATCATTACCAAATTTAATATAACCACCATTACACTGATCTAGGGTCTCAAATTTATCTTTATCACCAGTTATGTGATGTGAAAAACCACTGTCAAAAATCCAACTATCACCTTTACTCATATAAGAAATTAATGTAGTTTTATCATCATCATCGGAATCATCTTTCATAGAAACATACACAACTTCTATATCATTTTCATCAGATTTGTTAGAATCATTGTCAGAAGTTTCTTTAGCTATATAGCAAGATTTCTTACCTTTGTCTTTGTAATCCTTATACTTTCTGAAGTCTCGGTCATCCTTTCTATCTTTGTACTTGTTGTATCTTCTTTCATCTTTGTCATTCTTATCGGGACATCTAGTAGCAATATGACCAACTTTGTTACATGAAAAACAAATGATAGGAAGTCTACCTTTGAATTTTCATTTTCCTCTATATAGTCTTCTTTCCATAAGTGCTTCAAGTTCTTCTAGATCATCATTAGTAGTGTTGCTGTCACTGTTCACATATTTCTTTCCTTTCTTTGATTTGTTAAGGACCAACTGGGATATGAATGCAGATTCAATAGCTTGTGGAGTGTAGTTGTCAACATTTGACATTTCAAATGCACCAGACCTTCCAAAGTCAAATTATTATTAGGAGTACATCTTAACTCTTGAATTGCAGAGACTCTAATAGCATATACAGGAAGAAGTGTTCTCAGTACCTTGCTCATAATGGTGTTATCATCAATGGTTCCCTTAGCTCTTCTAATAGCATTTACAAATTCCTTTATCCTACCATAATATTGAACTATATTTTCTCCTTCTTGCATTTTCATTTCATCAAACTTACCTCTTAAGCTTTCAGATTTCGCTCTTAGTACATTTTTATCACCTCCATAGATGGTTGCAAGGACATCCCACATTTTCTTTGGAGTTGTACAATTCTTTATGTCTTCAAACTCATGATAGTTCAGAGATGATGCAATCTCTAGCATTTCTTGATTGTGTTCCTACTTTTCTCTTAATTGTGCAACTGTGGCAGGTGTAGTGGGGGATACATAATCATGTTCAACATAGTGCTTAGCAGCATCTCCAATACCAACAAGATGCAATTTCATCAAACTCTGCCATGCAGGGAAATTATCTTTGTTCAAATTTGGTACCTCTTTTTTATACATCTTGATCTTTTGCTCCGAGTACCTTCAAACTATTTTCAAGAGACTAAAGCTCTGATACCAATTGTTAGAATGAATTCAAAATAACTGAGGGGGGGGGGGGGGGAATCAGNAATAACTGAGGGGGGGGGGGGGTGAATCAGTTATTCTCAGGTCTAGATGTTCCCATTTAAACTTTATACCAATTTCAACAACTCAGATCTGATCGACAATAATAACATAAAATAACAACATACATATGCAGTTTACTGTTAAGATGTAATCAGCTTGTAGAAACTTAATAGTAAAACACAACATAAATATTCACACAAGTTGACACCAGTATTTAACGCGGAAACCCAATTTGGAAAAAATACCAACAACATGCTATCAATTTTTCACTCTTCTAAAGTGAGCTTTGTTAGGATCCAACCCTGTTAAAGGTTACAAAACACATTGCTAAATGTGACTTGGTTAAAGGATTTAATCACCTTGTCAGGAGTGGCCTTGTTAAAGGACTTATAACATTCCACCTGAATGTCACCTTTCTAAAAGGATTTATACAATGAATGTTAGGTCAACCTGGTTAAAGGATTTTGACTGATACAATGGTTAGAAAGTAATCAGCAGGTGTGATCTGATACATACAACTTACTTTGAAAATCTAGATCCAATTCAAGTCTAATGCTAATTCACTGAGTGGCCTCCATTCTCATTTCAATCTTCAGATTTTCTTGGAAATCCGTCAAGCAATCAGTTAAGCAACTCTCTGCTTCTTTGCTCAACCTTCTCTGCTTAGATCATGCCAATCAGTCAATTAACTATGCAATCCTCTTGCGTACTCATCATACATATACATGAATAACCCCTTGAGGTTATCTTATACCTCTTCATCTAGGTCAGATAAATATTTTTCCGCTTAATCAAGATTGAAGATCTTAGGTTAGGTCAGACCCAATAGATCTTTCCATCATTACATTTAATTTATTTCTTCAAAGCAATCACTAATTGAATCTTTGATCCATGCATTAATTATGAATACCCATGCATTTAAATAGTGTGGATCAATCATGCTTATCTTTAATTAACTTTTACATATCCCATAAAAATCAATTATGTCAGCCAGAGATCTCAAATCTCAACAATTACCAAAATACTGACACTCAACCAACATTGTGTTCTTCCACTCAGTCATCACTATTTTCCTCAACAATTTACTGGTGGTCGGTCATCACTGACTTTTCTCGGTACAAACTATTTACAATAAACTATCATCAAAAGATAAACAACACATTACTTTTCCAATGTGCCAACTGATCAAGTACCCTTGTGATTGCCCATAACTCAACCATTTCACTTGGTCTTCTTGTTAAATCTCCTTCATCAATCAATAGATATGGTACTCAAATAGATAGCAATAATCTTACCAATTAAGGTTTGACATCAATGACAAAACAACAATTATTTCCATTGTAGCTTTTTGACAATCTTTCTAACACTACCTTGCATCCACAATCAAGCCAAGTTCCAAACACCAACCCAAAAACAACGAGGAAATATTAACTACTCCTACCTATCTCGACAACAACTTCTTATTCAATCAAGATTGCATTCATATGAAATAGTATGATGGTGAAGGTGTTCTTCACTACAAATAAGTTACCAGGCCTGAATTTCTTGTAATACGAGGCTAACATCGCTGATATCTACTAAATGTGCAAGCCCACAGCTTGGGTGTAAAACATGCACAGAATCTAGCTGGCTGCCACACATAAATCAAAATGTCTGTATATAGCATCAAGTTGCAAAAGCTAGAAACTTTGAGGTTTTAATGGTTGTGCTGCAAAGTTGCAAACCATAAGATCTGAGCTTCAATGAGACAATACCATTTCACCCTTCTCTTGATGAGTACCCATGTCAAACAAATAGATGTGAAATCATCTCTAATTTTCTTCTCCAATAGAATTCATTGAAGATGAAAAATAATGTATAGTTTGATTTTGTTGTTTCTTGAAAATGAAAAATACTAAAAGTTCAATTCAAATTCAAGTGAGCACATTCTGAACCATATTTTATGGCTAATGTAACTGCCAAAAGGTCTTGAATGGTAACAACAACGCATCTTCCAAAAACACAATCATCACACAAGTCCATGTACCAATGATGAAAATATACACCATGAAAGCTTTCCATTGAGGTCTGAAGCAGCCATAGTTGTAGACTGCTACAAGTTAAAAACATTCTAGCTAAACCAGTGATAATATTTTAGATGGAAGCAATTATAGAACCATACAAGCATCATACAAATCAATGTGTTTTAATAGATTTGTATATAATTAGATAAGTGTTGAAGTACTAGGTTTTTTAGATCATAAGAGATATTCAGTTTGTATGCTCAACCTCTTCATATATGCTTCCAGGGATAGGTTTGCAACCTATGCAATCTCAATTTTCTCCACTGATCTGTTTTCTCTTTGGCTACTATTTTCCAGCTCCAATTCACAAAGCTTGATCTTTTCCAAGGCTTCCTTCTCTCTAGAATTATCTCCAATTCGTAGGCTTCCTCCCTTCTAAGATTCTACAATTGACATATTAACTTCAATTCCTTGTTAGATTGGAGCATTTTTGAAGAGTTTGGTATACATTTTGGACAAAAAATGGACTCTTGTGGGTTGAATAACCATTTCAAGAGCATCACAAACATTTTAAAACAAGGCATTTCAAGTTTCCTTTTACTTTATACCAATTAAACAATAATGAGCCTTTTCTATCCATATAGATTTTGTATACATGTCTACCAGAGCATTTCCAAGCATAATGTTTGAAAGATAATCCCTTCCATTATGCTTTACTGGATACAAGACTGTAGCTAAAACAAGACTGTAGCTACAACAAAAAGAGGATATCCTTCCTTCCATACATACTTCCAAGTGATAGTGAAGTATGGGATGTGGTTGGTGCATGAGTATACAATTTTTTGGTTGTGGATGGAGCATAGGGCTAATGTTTTAAAATTTTAGGAATTGGATGAAATAAACTGAAGGGGAAGAAAGTGGGACAAGGGACATCAACCCTTTAGTATGATCATCTATTGATCAAGGATCAAGACTGGAAATAATTAAAACACACTCAAATAATTAATCATTCTAATTTATCTACTTAGAGTCTTTAAAATAGACAACCATTGATCAATGAGAGTGACTGAATTCTCATTGCACAGAATTGAACATAAAATGAAACAATATGATAACACTATAACAAGTTTATCCAATCACAACAACAAGCAAAGCACTGAATCATCCCATCACATTTATTTTGTGTAATCCAGTGCCTATTGACTTTATAAGTTTATAGTGATTTAGTCTCACTGTTGTCCATTTGTCCTTAGCATTTATTTGTTTATTGGCTTTGGAGTGTTTCTTGTTTCATACATTAGCATACATGGGCTTCCATTTTCTTTCTTTCGTGTCTAATCTGGGTGAAATTTTGTCTGCCTTTGTAGTGTAGAATATATTTCGAATGCAAGATCTTGTCATTGAATTTGTACTAAATTAGATCAAGGAATAGAACAGAAGTTCTATGTCATTCTAGTTTTATGAAATTCTTACCTATCCCATTATGCCATACAATCATATTGATATCTACAACAGAGAGAATTCCCATTCTTTAGCACATACACACCCTTTTTGGTTGTGGTTGAAGCATAGTATCAAGCCTTAGGGGATTGGATAAAATAAGCATGTGTAGGAGACATGACAAAGGAAGTCAATTTTTAAGCATGAATATATACCATTTAAAGACCAACACTGGAAAAAAAATTCAAATACCTTCTTAATTTAAACTAATTTTGATTAATCTGTCATGTGAATGCAAAAATGGACAATTATTGGTCCATGAGAGCAATCAAATCTATCATCTATGCAAAACTGAACAAAAAATGAAATATTATGATCACATTATGACATGATTATCTTATCATACTGATATAACTTATAAGTACTCAATTAACCTGCCACATTCAGTTTATGTCCTATTCTTTGCCTGTTGTTTCATTCTTGTGCTCATTGTCTTAGGTGATTTGTGGCTATGGAGTATCCCTTGCTTCATTTATCAGTATATATGTAGGCTACTATTTCCCATGTTTAATATTTGTGTAAATTCTAACATTTGATTATATTTACAAATAAATAGATGTTAAACGATGTAATAAATTGTGAATATATATGTATGTATGTCTAATGATTTTTTGCAGATGCAATATGTCAGCTGTCTTGGATTTAAAAACTTAAAAATCTATTGTCTTTTAAGATCCATATCTATGCGTGTTAGATTCCATTCAAGTTCTTCTTTTTTCAACATGATTTTCCTTTTTGCTAGATTTTTGAATCACATGACATGTCAAGCATTAAGCCATGTTACAGGCCTAGTGTACTTTTATGGGATGTAAAGGTTTGCTTCTTAAATTTAAATGATATGGTCAATCTTCAAAGGTGTTTATATTTTATAGTATAACATGGAGGATCCCTAAAATTTTTATGATTATATTAGGGATAACTTAAGTGATGGATGCGAAGGCAAGTTTAATGTGTAAGATTTTTGCAAATTAGGCTCATTTTTATGGCATTAGATATTTGTTTATGCTTATGAAGAACTTTTAATTTGTTTGTTTATGTATATGACAAATCTTATTTTTTCTGATTTGAAAAGTGTTTGTTCAACATTGCATCCTGATCCTTCGCATTAGTTGTCATTGTGAGGAAGTTATTTTCAATTGAGTATCACTTGTTTATGAATATTGGGTCACATGTACAATACAACATATTTGACTCACAAATAGTCTGATATCACCTATACCACAAACTTGTATTTATGTATCGATAAATATCAATATGCATACATGTGCATTGTACATAAATGCAACACATATTTTGTAAATTGATCTTTGATTAGCTATATATTTATGTTCTCTCCTGGTTTTTGAGTAAAATTTTGATCAAGAAGTATTTTCTAGTTTTTGAGTAAAATTTTGATCAAGAAGTATTTTATAGAGTAGTGAAGTTTTTATGGCATATACATGCTGAATGTTGCACTTAATCATTTCCTCTTCAAAATAAACTTGGCCAGATATCACTACAATGTTGCTGACACATGACTTCACTGGCATGTTGAGAAAGGGAATGAAGATGGATTGTACATTAGTTGTGTGGCTTCTTGTACAAATCTTTGGGCTCTGATTATCGATGCAGGGACAAGGTTCAATTCTCAAGTTTATGACCTTTCTACTATTTTATTACACAAGGTTTATGATCTCTATCACCTTTTATATCGAATTAATGTGATCATGTTATGATTAAATTTGGTCAACTGAGTGAGCCACTTTTCTGTTAGGAATAATTTATTGTAGGAGTTCAATTAACATTGCTATCTTTCTCTTTTAACAGGAATGGATTATGGAATAGTGGGAAAAAAATTACTATATTAGTGCCATTGTTGGTGCAACAAATGACAGTTCGTTGGTTGTAATGTCCAAAGGTATGCTAAGAATTTTTTATTGGATGTAACTATGTGTGTATATTTGTGCACCTGTTACCTGCGACACAACACTTCAATAAGTCATTCTGTTAGTGAGAAACAAGGGTTAATGAGCATATAAAACCCTAACATCGACGTATTTCTTTCTAACTAGGATGAGTGTGGCAAATAACATAACAACCCTCAGATTATGCTAATACTAGTGACATAAACAACCTAGCATGAAATATTCAAGTTTAAAACAACTATTTGATTATTTAAACATGCATATTAGCCTAAAAATGAGCATTATAACCATGTAAGAGAGTAACTATGGAGTGTGCATGAAGCTATGAAGAAATGGGTAGCATAACAATGCTTTAAGATCCCTTCAAAATCTTGGCATAACAACACTACTATTCAAATTTTTTTGCTTATTATGAGCTCCAAATCTCTTCAATTTATAGAAGAATAGGAGAGAGAGAGAGAGAGGAGACAAGGTTCATTAATGAAGTGTAAGAGCCATTAATGCCTTGGGCATTAATAAGGGATGGGTAAGAGGGAATATCCATTAAGGGATCATTAATGAAATTCATTTAAGAGGCATGGGAGGGAGTAAGACTCAACTTGGCAAGTTGGTCCTTAGAGAAGTCAAGCTTGAGAAAGTTGACCTTCTCAAGTGGGTTGAGTCCCTAATCAATTCCTTAATGGAATGTGACATCATTAGGAAGGGGGTCAGAATTAGATTAGGATTAGAAGAAGGTTAGCAAGGGTGAATGGGTTGGGAAAGGTTTGAACCTAGGGTCCAAGTGGTTGAGTTGGGTTAGGTTGGGGGTTTAGAGGAATATTAATAAAATGAATTAAACTTATTTAATTCATTCAAAAATAGGAATTTTAATTATTTAAACAACTTAATTGATTTTTAATAATTAAAGGACTATAGCCAATTAATTAGATTAATCAAGCTAATTAGATTAATCAAGCTAGGGGATTGGTTCTTTTGCAAGTGAGAAAATGATTTAGGACTTTATTTAATTCCTAGTAAATTAATCATTTTAGCCATGTACTTGATCAATTATTAATTTTGGCTAAAGCAATTAACTTACTGATTTTGATCACCTTAGGAAATTAAATTGATTCGAAGAATTATGCTAAGCAATAACAGAGTCGTTTGGACATAATCGAGGGTATGATCACACTTAGGGAAAATAGGGTCTTTAGTCGTAACAGACCAAATTAGGGTGGTTACATTTGCCCCTCTTTGAATTGATGTGCGAGCAGTGCATTGATTCAAAGAAAGTTTTATTGACTTCAGAAAGTTTGAGAATTCCATTCTTGGTTGTTGAACGAAATGCTGATGAGATCAGTCTCGCACTTGATTGAACTAAAATGATAGTATTGATTTTGAACTTGATTGTCATCCAAAGATCAATAAAAGACCTTAAAGATACCAATTCTGAACTTGGTTGTCATCCAAAATTGATAATACTATTTTTCAAACTTGGTTGTCATCCAAAAGCCAGTATGAAGCTACCAGGAGCTTAATAAGAATCTTTTAAAATGAGGAAACACAAGATATCCAGCTTATGGGAACCAAAGCTTTCTATCCAACAGCTCCAAATTAGTCAAGGAAACTGTTATGCCTCTAGTTTGTTTGATAATGAAGTCATTTTAATGTTGTTTTGAGCAAAAATTTAATTGATGATAGTGTGATCATGCCCCCTCAAGAACGAAATCGAATGGGAAAAGAATAAAATCCATCTGAAAAAGGATATATCACTTGAAGTGATTGATTGAACCAGGAAGGAATCCAGTAGAAGAAAAGAGGATGTGTTTTCAGAGAAAACACAAAATTACCAAGTTAATGACACAAAAGCGTGAATTCTGCATATGAGAAAATGATGTTTGACCAAGACATATTGTGAATAATGTGCATTGTGATGATATAGAACTCATAAAATTGCCGATATGATGCCTGCATTTCTTTTTTATGACCCATGGAGTAATTCTGCATTTTTGGGACCAGACAAAATTTTTTGCTGTATAGCACAGAACGGTGTAGTCACATTCGATTTCATTCCTGATAGATCAATGGGAGAATGAAAATGGAATAGTAGCTATGTGGAAGAGGTTTTAGAGCCTTTGGAATGCTCAAAATTCCAACATATATGTCAAAAATTACCTTTTCACTATTCATTTTTACATTCACTCAGTAAATTCAGAGCTCTGCAGAGAAGATGGTGTTCCCATTGCGATGACATCATTTTGAGCTCAGTCGATGACACCAGCAGCCAACTGAGTATGCACCACCGGTAAGTACTTGAAAACCTACCTTGTCAATTCAACATTTCACTTTTTCATGTTTTCTAGCAATAGTTATAGGGCTTTGAAAACTGGATCAAATCTGGGATTCCGGATTGCATGCCAGAAACACGCATCGCATTTGGGGTTTTCTGGATCGCACCCCGTGATATCTAGATTCTGGGTCCCATCCAAATTTTTTTGAATTGCACCTAGTTTTAGCAATTGTTAGGCTTTTTTAGCAAGAAACTCAGCTAGTCTCGCACCTTGCTAGTCAGGGTCATACCCAATTTTCTAGGTTGCATCCAGCAAATCCTGGATCGCACCCAATATGACCCATCACATCCAAAATTTTTAGGGTCGCATCCAGTAAAATGGATTGCACCTGGTCATTTAGAATCATATCTAGTATTTTGGACTTAGCTTTGTCTTTCATTGCAAAGTTTTGACCGCATTTTCTGTCTTTGAGCACTTAGCTTTTCTATTGTCTGTATTTTTGCAAATAGATAGAGTACTGATGTATCTTTTAAACTTGTATTTAGATTTGTGTATAGATCCTTTTCAATGTATTTTCCTTTAGAGGACCACATCTAGACCATGTCCTTGCCTTGGGTAGTCAGCTTATGGATGATGAGATAAACACAGTAGCTCATTGTGGTTTGAGATATCTGATTGATTTACCTGACATTAGGGTAAATTGAGGGTTGTTGATTGCGCTTGCTAAGAGATGGAATTCAGAGCACAACACCTTCCACCTATCGATTGGGGAGATGAATGTGACTCCCAAGGATGTATGGAGGATCCTGTGTGTTTGAGTGATGGGGTGCGAGGTGCGCTTTGAGTCAACTTCTGCAGTGGCCATAGGGGCGGTGCATAGATTCTTCATGGATGATACGATTGCACAGAGGCACAACTCTTGGGATTATATGTCCTATCACTATGATCATTTACCAGTGTACCTTGTAGGTCTGATTGGCAGTATTCTGATGCTAGATAGGGGTCAACACGGGTTTCTTGTTGGCTGGGTTGACATGTTAGAGAAGATGGTAGTACACCATCACAGATTTGCTTGGGGGCCAGTAGCCTTGGCCAGATGTATAGGGAGTTGCATGAGATAATGTACCAGTACACTAGGAGCATGACTATAGGAGTCTTGATTTTGTAGATATGGGCCTGGGAGCACTCCCAGTCACATGACCCATCATAGTGAGGTAGCGAGCACCTGAGCTCCCTTTTGTATATATGTATGTAGGTTTGATACAACAACCCTATCTGGGAAAGGTGGAGTAGTGGAGATGCCTTTTTGATGATCTTACTGTAGTAGTATGACATCCATATCTAGAGTGTGAGGAGTGGGTCACTGATAGGGGGCAGATCCCCTTTGTTTTTTAGAGCAGGTACCTCATCGGCCGTACTTGATATGTGATTGAGAGATTCTTCCCTTGGAGGGTGCTATGATAGTACGATCAGAGAAAGGGCCAGAGTGGTGATACTACCATCTATGCACACATCAAAGATGAAGTACATTTATGGGGTGCATAGTTAGTATATGAGACTGCCCACTAGGATATCCAGGACATGGTAGGTATAGACTGGGACCAATGCCTTTATGTGATTAATGTAGGTTGTACCCGGGGTTACGTAGCAAAGATGTAAGAGTATCCATTCCTGAGATTCACTGTACTAGAGGAGGCCATTCCTCACATAGAGGACCCTTTGGATTATGATGATGTCGAGGATCAGCCTTCCCGAGGTTGAGGAGGTGCACAGAGGGAGAGGGTGCCTAGGAGGAGAGGTGGAGGGAGAGATGGAGGACAAGACGGTAGGAGAGATGGGAGGCATTCTCCTCCAAATGATAGTGATGATGGAGATGATAGGGGTGGCTGCGGTGTGACTATTAACACATGTGGTGCGAGTGGTAGTGGATAGGGTAGGTGCTAGAGATTTATATTTGTAGCTCCATAGAGGGATCCTGGTCCGCTCCTTACTAGGGATAAAAAGAGATAGAGGTAGCATGGGTCACATGATAGACCACAGGACAAGGGATAGGATAGGCCTTAGGGCCAGGATACAAGTAGAGATGGAGATCCTCTTTCTAGGTGTGAGCAGGAGAGAGCAACTCTGAGCCAGGATCACAACGTTAGAGGCCCGGATCACTACTACAGATGCCTTAATAGCAGATTGGGATACTCAGCTTGAGCGTCTGAGGGAAGAGAGAGATAGGCAGGGTGATATGCTTAGAGCTGAGAGAGATGCACACACCCAGACAACAGTTCATCAGGGATAGAGGGCCACATATTACTATGCCCTTTATCATGCAGCAGTTCTGGAGGGTCAGAGAGAACCTTCCTTTTCATGGTTAGCTTAGTAGTCAGAGGGGGCCATGCCACCTCTAGTAGCTCCATTTGTACCACCTCTTCCTCCTCCTCCAGATCAGGGAGAGGGGGTGGGGCAAAGTTGATATTTTGTACCATCTGTATCACATGTGTATTTTGACATTATACTTGTATATTTGGATCCTGCTGAGATACCCTCTTTTGTACTATGACATTGTATCAATGTATATTTGATTCTATCTGGTATTCTGATACTCTAATTCTGATACTCTTTATGCATACTATTCCATTTTTTTGATCTATACCAAGTGGTGATATGATATATAATTGATGTAGCTTCCCGATTCTGACATGTTTCATGAGTTCTATTTTCTTTGATAGATATGATAGATGTGATTCGCACGTGTGATGTATGTTTTACCTTGGTCTCATGATGAGTTAGATTTTGTAGATGATGACAT
>MU223183.1:1130760-1154764 GCA_018584345.1 Thuja plicata | reverse complement strand
AGATCAGGGTAAAAACCCCCAAAGGACAACCCATTTCTTTTTATTTGTGTCTGCAGCTTCAGCAACTCCTGGATTCTCAGTCTTCTCATATGAATGTCATCTTCATCCAAGAGGTTCCTTGTTGAATCTTCTTCAATGCACTCACAATGAACATTGGTATTAGGGATAGTAGGAGCATACAACTTTCTAACCCCTGCCATGAAGCCCTCTGGGTCAATGTACTTATAAGAGGCTGCCGCCATTCTGTACTTCTCCAACCACTGACCCACTTCATCTATGACATTCTTGCCAATTGTAAAATTGAGAATTTTAAATTGCCTAGGGGTTATAGTCCCCTTTTTATGTGGTTCAAAGTGCTCATTATCAGTTAACATCAACTGCCAAATGAATTCCATTGTAGCTACTCTTGCAGGCACATGATATGGTAACAAATGGGGTGGATGAATACACCCATACACCCTGATAATGGTGAAATTCTCCTCCAAGAAGAAATCACCCCAATTATGATTTCCAGGCCAATTATCTGTATACTCACAGAGCCTGAGCAGTTGTATGATCTTCAATGGGACTCTAGTCCTACTTGTCCCCAAACTCTGCACAATTGGATACACAATCCAATTCTAGAAGGCACAGTAGTCACACTCCCTAGAAGTATAATTCCAAACCCTGACCCAAAATAGGATAGGATTTGGTTGTGTTTGATAGAATCTCTGAGGAGACAAGTTATGCACATCCATGATTACAAAATTAAATATAAGAGAAGGTGCATCTGGATTGAATAATGCAAAAACTTAGGCTCTTTCTCCTTGGGGTTTTTTAATCTGTTCTGGGTTGCAACAAGACCCTTATGCATTTTGTCAATTATATATTGTATGTAATCATAGCTGGTGCTTGAATGCACCTCTTGCAGGTCTAGCACCATCATTAAGATGCCAGCACTGATTCTCTCTGCATCTCCATCAATCCCTAGCACTCTACACAGGGCATAAGCATTATACTTAATGTAGAAGTGTAGGTCCTTATAATAATATGGATAGGGCTCAACCATAGGACCTAAATAATTTTTCAATTCTTTTAACATATGCTTCTGCAATAAGCCTTTTGCAATACCAAGCTTAGAACTATATCTCTTCTCCTGCCTTGTCATGTCAATTTTAGTAGACATGGTGCTAAATAAGCCAAAGGCTTGCATGAATGAGTTTCTGTTCAAAATTAGCAGGGCAGTTCCATCATCCCTTTTGATAGTCTTTGTCAGGGCATCATAGTGATTTGCTAGGTCAAGAAATAGGTCTACATCTGAGAAAACATCAGGAACAAGCAACCTAGCAAGACCACATGTCCAAGGGTTTGAAACTAGGATGGGCTTATCAGAATTTTTATAGAAATAGGTGAAAAGAGAGTAACCTGTTGTGCCCGGGGTCACAGCATCTTGAATGTTCTTATACTCATCCAGGAGAACATTAGCATCGGCCTTCTTATTTTGTGTTGAACCTAGCAGGAGACGGAGAAACTCATCAGAGAATATTTTTTTTCCTTTCTGTTCCTCTCCACTCCCTCCACTTGTTGAAGCGACACTCATAACTCTGCTCATCCTTGCAACATGCTGAATCTCTCTCTTTCTTTACCGATATTGAAACAAATCTATCTCAAATATCGGCTATTTGTTCTGCACACAATCTCCTGCAATTTAGAACTCTCTGATCAACTTTGGATACACTGCAAACTGTGCAAAATATTACTCTCCTAAAAATTAACAACTTGGATCTGAAAACTGAAAGCACGGTGAATGAGAATGAATGCACCATCAACTCCTTATAGCTGTCATTCAGAGTATGCAGCTCATAATTTAGAAACGTCAGTTCTGACATTAATTTGCGATGCTATGAACTTGAAAAACCTAGCTGTAGTTGCTGAAGTTGACAGGAAATCAAATTTTCAAAAATGAATCCTTGGAGCAATCATCTAATGTTTAAGAGAGCTGACATGTCACATTCTAATTCATCGTCTGTCTCACATCTCAGCTACTCTTTTTGCACAGTAATCAAAATACGAGCCTGTGATTGGTTGTCAAGAGATTTACATTATCACATCAAAAAACTGCCGCCATTTCTTAGATCTCGTGATCAGGCGACTGCGCGACTGGATTAAGTCTCTTTGTCGTGGGCCTCTGTTATTAACCATGGTTCCATCTCAAGACTTGGTGACAATGTCCTTTCTTAACTTTGGCTAACCCAAGTGATCATCTGGAGATCACGTGACATAATTAAAATCAAAGTCGCGCACAGTTAATAGTAACTCACCATTCTTTCTGAGACTTTACGACTAACCGTTACCATTAACCTTTACGGTTGTCTCCCTGTCGCTGAGTGTTTAATTTCTTTTTCAAGACTTTGTGACAATGCCTAGTCGCCCAGTCAGGAGATATAAGCCCTGAGCATTCAACTTTACCTTAACATGTTATAAGCGCCCCCTTTTCACTTCTGGCGACTGCGCGACATACCCTAATCACCAAGGCGGGAGGAATTTTCTCTTGGGGCACTTTTCTTCTCAGACTTCGCGACAATGTTGGATCTTCTGATTCTTCCATCTGACGATAGTCGCTTAATCACTTAATGTTTTTTACATACCCTTAAATCATTTCCAGACATCATGATAGAAGGCAAAGCACCTTAGTCTCGAAGTCACTGAATCCATTTTCTCATTCCCGCGACCATGCAATAATCTTTTAAACATCCACCCGCCTTACGACACATGTCACTCGATCATTGGTTCACCTACTGCATGCTGGAGAACTGAGTCATCATCTTGTTCTAGCGACATCCCGACTAAGCATTACTGCAAACTTCAAATGGATAGTCGCGTAGTCTAAACTGAAATCTCTTAACCGTTGTTCTATTCTGAGACCAGGTGACTGAAGGCCTGACTTAACTATTAGCTTTGACTCATTTGGAAATAACACAACATGAAGTAATCACGAAGTCTGAGAACATTTTCATAACTGTGAAGATCTTCCCGCGATCACTTGACTAACAGTGGGTCCCATCTTTATAAAGTCTTATAACATGAAGATCTTGCGACTACCTGACTAAAGGAAATCAGTGAGTCTCAGAACACTGAAGGAATATTCTGAAGTTAAACGAGACTACGCGACACAAGGAAAAAGCAAAGTCGGGAAGACAAATGGAATATTCACTCGGGGTAACGCGACGAGGTGACCTAAATTAAAACACATGCCTTAAGTGAATGAAAAAGTAACGCTGAAACATAAGACATGGCCTAGGGTTTTAAATTCATCGTTTAACACTTGGATATGAGTATGGTTTTCAGGGTTTTTTACATAATGGGCTATGTTTAGACTTGAAAACCTAAAACATGGCAGAGGTAAGGGCACAATGAATGAGTGATAGCTGAATTGAGCACATCAAAAAATAGAGAGCAGGACAAGGAACCAGGAAAACTAGCAAAAACAGGAAATACAACCAACATACCAGTAGACCAATCAGAGGGTGACACTTGGCACATTCTAGTGAGATGTGTAGCTTTGAAATGTTTTTTTAATTTTAATTCATTTCAACAAATGGGTTGAAAAACTTGCAAGTTCAAGAAAAATCAAGGGTTGACTTAATGGCTTAGGGTTGACTTAAAACCTAATACATGAATCTGATGTCCAGGAATTGGAGTGAGAAGAGTGATTTGTAAGGCACTTCACTTGGTTTCTTTGTGTTTGAAGTTAGGGTTTTCTGGAGATGCATGTTTATTTGACTCTGTTGCCTAATAGATAAGGCACTGGTCTATTTTTTGGTTATGTAGTTTTCTTCATCAATCAATTATCCAAATCACTTTTAAATTTCAGTATGAGAGCTTGAATGTTTTTGTTTTGCATTTCGTGAATGTAAGAGTACATGTTAGTTTCTTTAAAGAAGAAATCCATGGGTTAGCCTGCCTGAGTCTAGAACTCAAAGAGAAGAAGGATTTTATCCTTGTCACATTGGCCATTTTCCTAGTTCTTAGCAGATCATGTAGGTGGGATCCTGCATAAGACTGGTTGAGTTGAACTCCCATATCTTATAAGTCTAAGAACTATCCACTGATTTTCATGTCTGCATAAAAGGTTTTAGTGAGAAAGTGTTTATGTATGTAGATTTAGTATGTTTTAGGTGCACCCACCTAAGTGTGTGGAACTTGAAGCAGAAGGAGGATCAAATCCTCATCAATTATCCTTTTCTTGCCCTTCAATTTGTATGAAAAAGCAGATTCATGTGAGTTGGACTAAGATCCCCAAGTCTAGTTTGCATATTCTCTTTTAGAACTGAAGGATACAAGAAAAAATGCTAACACATGGAAACATCAATTTGTATGACTTGGGAATCTTGTAACCTTGAGGAGTTATGAATAGGACCCCTGCTCCAGAGCATTGTTGAGTGAATGAACCGTCAAAGTACATCTTCCATGGATATCTAGTTAGATGAATGATTGTTTCATTAGGGAATTAAATTGTTAAAGGTTCATCATCTTGGAGTGGTGAATCATCCAATTGATATGCAAGGACCTATCCTTTAATAGCTCTCCTTTCTACGTATTCAATGTCAAAATCACTTAGAATCAGGACCCATTTTTCCAAACGTCCTTTTAATTCTTTTCTACTTAGGAGATATTTTAGAGGATCTATGTTAGCAATGAGCCTCACTATGTGAGAGAGCATGTAGTGCCTCAATTTTTGTGATGTGAAGATGACTGCTAAGCATGCTTTTTCAATAATGCTATAATTGAGCTCATAGGCGAATAGTGTTCTACTAATGTAGTAGATAGCTCTTTCTTTCTTTGTTTCATCCTCTTGAGATAATAAGACTCCTAATGATGTAGCTATAGCTGAAATATAGAGGAGTAATGGATTTCCATGAATAGGTGCCACAAGAATAGGAGTAGCCAGGTACCCTTTCAATTCTTTGAAGTTGGCTTCACAGTGTTCATCCCATGTGAAGGTAACCCCTTTATGTAGTAATTTAGTAAAGGGTTGCACCCTATCCGCAAGTTGGGACATGAATCTCCTAATGGAATGGAGTCTCCCTTATAGTGTCCTCATTTGACTGATGTTGCATGGAGGAGCCATCTCTAGTATAGCTTTCACCTTTGCAAGATCTACCTAAATTCCCTTTGCTGAAACAATGAATCCTAGGAGCTTCCATGATTGGACCCCAAAGACACATTTCTTTGGGTTGAGTTTGAGTTGGAACTATTCCATATGATCCAGTATCTTTCTTATGTCATCAATGTGGGTACCTCTTTCTTTGGATTTAGCCAATGTGTCGTCCACGTAGTCCTCCATGTTCTTATGCATCATGTCATGGAATATAGTTTTCACGGCTCTTTGATATGTTTTACCGGCATTCTTTAACCCAAATGGCATGACGTTCCAACAAAAGGTGCCCCATGCACATGTAAATGCAGTTTTATCTTATCCTTAGGGGCAATTTTGATTGAGTTATAGCCTGAGAATCCATCCATTAAAGAATACATCTAGTAGCCTGCTGTGAGGTCTATGATCATGTCAATGTTAGGTAGAGGGAAGTCATCTTTTAGAGATGCTTTGTTCAAGTCTCTGAAGTCCGTATAGATCCTAATAGATTTATTGGTTTTAGACATGGGGACCACATTAGAGATCCATCCTGCATAGGCAATGACTTGGATAAATCAAGCCTTCAACAACTTCTCTAGCTCTACTTTTACTAATAATACCACACGAGGATGCATCTTTCTAAGTTTTTGTTTCACGGGCTTGATCCCGAGAGCTACAGATAAGTGGTGCATGATTAGATTAGGATCCAGCCCTAGCATATCGGTATAAGACCATGCAAAGTTGATCTTTTTTTCCCTCAAGAACTCTGTGAACTATGCCTTCTCTTCTTTTGATAAAGATTGTGCAAGGTGGACTATTTGAGGACTTTCAATGGTGCCCAAATTTACTGGCTATGTTGGTTCAATCAGTACTTAAGACCTTTCCTAAAAGTGTTTGAGGAGGATATCAAGAGTCTCATCCTTTGGTGCCTCTGAGAGGTTTTCACCATTGGATACATCTTTTCTCTATACTATTTTGGGATCTGATACTGCCACAAAGTGGTTTTCAAAATCAGTCCTCTTTTTATTTTTCTTTTTCAATTTTTGACTGAGAAACCTGATATCCTCCTATGACATGTTCTCACTCCTTGCATTGGTGGAAGAAGGATAAGGTTCACAAGCATTAAGATAACAAGCTAGGGTGTGGTCATTAGGAAAGTTGAGGATAGGAGTAGGATCTATTTCAGTCCAATCAATTAGGTCTGGAAGTATCAATGATAGGGAGTCATATTCTGGGAAGGAAAACATCGCGCTAGCATCAAGACCATTAAATTACATGACACATTCTATTAAGTTAATTTCTTCAATGTTTAGATCAATAAGAGTGCGATCATCATTAAAAGGGTCATTGTTAGTTATATGCGAACCAAATTCTAGTGAATCGTCAGTAGAAATCTCATCACCATCTCTTTGTAAAAGGAGGCTTCTTTCTTGTAGCCTATGAAATTCTTCTAGATTTATGTAATCACCAGTTTCTTCATCAATGATCGGGGGAAGGAACTATTCTTCTACTTCACGATTATCAGTTTCATTGGGAGGAGTGTTAGGCTATTTACGAGGAGCTGAGGGTGCCATAAACATGTGGATTGTATCTATTCCAATATCTTTAGTGGCGACAGATAGCTCTTCCCATTCATAATCATGAGAGTCAGTGACCTCATCATCGAATCTGTTTAAGTATTCAACAATGATTATTTGATGTACCCAATTAGCTACCTATGGATCAAAGTGTGGTAGATCAAGAACATGTGAAACCGTGACCAATTTCCCCCAGTTAGGATGTAAATCCTGTTGTTAGGGTGTGTCTTGAGTAACTGTTTCTATCAATGATATCTCTGGACTAGCCACTGTTATGTCTCCTACCTCTTGAATGAGGGGTCGTGCTAACAAAGGGGTGTGAAGATCTTGTGGTACCTTAAAGCTGGGTACATAGCATTCTCATTGGTAGTTAGGATCCTCTATGCCAACATGTAATAATCTTTCATAGGACCACTATTCTAGTTCATCTATTTCATCACTCCCTTTATCTGAGTTTGGACTGTCTTTTGAAGCAGCTTCATCAGTTTCAACATTAAAACCTAGTCCTATTTTATCTCTGGTATTCTGGAACTCCATGGGTATAGGCTCAATACACCCTCATCCTATGTTGTTTAGAGGTCCTTTTCCCTTGTATCTTATCTATTTGAGGAAATCATATCCCTTTCGATACTGTTCTAGGGATATTTCTACATGTTTGACCTTAGCCTCCACCTATCCTCCTTTGTAAAGCCAGTCCAAGACTGCATGTTCTTCTATGTTATCTAAAGAAGATGTGGATGCCTTTACCATGCCAGTCACTTTGTGTACTTCTAGCTCCTTGGATGCTGTAGGTGTGAATGTTGAGGAAGGTTTTCCATAGGATCTTGGTGATACTGGAAGTTCTGTCAGTGATGGAGTTAGGTCTAACTTGTACTCTCCCATCCTTGTTTCTTCAATTTTTTAGGTTTTGCCAAAACTTTTCATAACCATGTCCTTGGTAGTTTCAGGAGAAATTGTATCCATAGCCTCCTTGTTATGCGGGATCATACTACTAGCCTTGATATTGTTACAAGTGTAGTTAGCATCTGCAGGAATCATCACTTCCACTCCATTATGTGGGAAATTTATGCATTGGTGGTAAGTAGATGGCACATCTTTCATTTCGTGAATCCATGGTCTCCCCAATAGGATATTGTAGGCTAAGGGAAGATCTAGTACCTGACATGTGACATTCCTCTCAATTGGTTAGACTCTAATAGGTAGAACAATAAGACCTTTGGAGGACCTTTCTTCCTCGTCATAGGCTTTGATAGTTATTTTGATTCTAGAGTCAATTGTTTGTTCTGAGAGACCCAGTCTCTTGATTAGATCAAGTGTACAGATATTAAATCCTATGCCTCCATCTATCAACATGCATCTAACATGGGATTTATGGATAAGGACTTCGATATGGATGGGTTGATTATGTGGATGTGCCAATGATTTATCATCCTCTTCAGAAAAGGAGAGGTAATGTGGCACTGAGATGTGATTGACCATCACTTGGAATTTGTCTATATCAATATCCTTTGGAATGTTGGAAGCATGTAGGGCTTATTCTAGGATTTCCCTATGTACTGTGGAAATTTTGAGCAACTCAAAAATGGAAATTTTGGAAGAGGTTCATTTCAATTGATCTACCAAGTCATATTTTGCTCCAGGAATAGTAACCACGTGTTTTGCTATTGTTTTAGGAATAGTAATGATAGGAAACTTGGATGTTGATGTTGGTTCTAGGGGTCCTTTGATCATGACCTGTGCTTGGCTATGTGTCACTGCATTTGAATGGAATGAAACAACTTTGATTGTGACCACATTGATTGATTTTATTTTAACATCTAGCATATTGATCATATTGTCATTATTGGAATAGGTGTAGCTCACTTCATTACTCTTACCTTTAGATGTTTCTCCTTTGTCATAATTAGGGAATGACTTATTGAATGTTGTATGATCCTCATTGGTAGTGTCTCCATCCACTTTGATCTTACCACCTTCAATGAGGTCTTGAATGAAATGTTTAAGCTTAAGGAAATTATTAGTCTTGTGTCCTTTGTTTTTGTGGAAGAAACAATAGGAATTATCATCCCACCACCTGGGTTTGACTATTGGTTCCCATGGTTTGGAATTTGGGATTGTGAGAAGCTTGTTATCCAATAGAGTCTTCAAAATGGTCTCAAGAGGTTTTCCCAAAGGAGTAAATGTTCTTTGAGGTTTTGAAGTCCATGTCCAACCCTTTCTATTATCATTGTTTTCTTTGGGTACGGGAGTTGTGATCTTGGCATCCTTGCTTGCTTGCATACTATTAGGCAGATTGAACACCTCAAGTTTAGGGTTAATGTTAGAGGTGTCAACTAATCCATCATTAACAAAATTCTTGTTTTGCTTCCACCATTTAGGCTTGGAGTTGGAGTTGTTGGTTTTATTTTCATTTTGAAGGGTGATCTCTCCCCTTTTGACCATGACTTCCTCGATATGGAGGGCATTCTTAATCATTCTATTGAAGCTTGGTGGGTCTTGCATTTGTAATGCATAGTTCAATTCAGGCACCAGGTTATTAATGAAGATCTCCATCTTCTCTGATTCAGGAATGGCCCTTGAATATCGTGCAAAGATCTTCCTCCATCTTTGGAGGAAGTGTGTAAATGATTCACTAGTCTTCTGTTTGGTATTACATAGGTCCATCATGGTCACATCATGCTGTATGTTATAGGATTAATGTTGGATAAAGTGTTGAATGGGCTCTTCAAATATTTTGACCTTAGGGTTCAATTTTGAGAACCACTCCATGGCATTACCTCCTAAACTTCCTGGAAATAGTCGCATGAGGTATGTAGGTTTGTGCATGTATTCTATGCTTAGGGTATAGAATTCCCTCACACAATCGTGTGGGTCAGTTTCTCCTGTTTACTTTTCATACTTTGGTCTTGCCACATTGGGAGGAAATGGGACCATAATAATACTCTTGTCAAAAGGAAATGGACAAATGACGTCCAAAGAGTATTTTGTTTTGGGTTTCTCTTTCTTCTATTTGAGGTTTGCAAGCTCTATTTGCATCAAAGTGAGTTGTTTGGTGAGAATGGATATAGGAGTGGGTACCTCCTTTTCTTTGAGTTTTTCCACATCATAATATTTAGGTAATTTGACACCCATGGACGCTAGATGGAGGAAGTATTTTTCTTTATCCTCACCAATTATCTTTTCCTTCGTCTTTGGAATTTTCTACTTTGCTTGAGTTTATTGTACTCTTCTTCAGTGATGTCCTCTTCACTGCCTAATTCAAATAAAGGATAGTCAAACTTGGGTTCTTCTTCTTCATCGATATCTTTGGGCTTTTGGTTTTTTCCATTGTTATAGTCCTCAAAATCCTCACTCCATCTGTGAGTATTGCTATCCATTTGTGGAGAGTCTAGATCGAGTAGGGAACTGTGAGATATTTCTCCTTGAAAGTATGGTGATTTAGGAGGCACTTTCAATCCTTTAGATGTTTAATTATTACGTCTTGTGTTAACCATGTAGTTATTTCTCAACTTTGTCAATATTTCCCAATAGTGCAAGTGAGAGTTCCAAACCGTTCAAGTGGGCGTGTCTAGGTAAAAAGTAACTATTTGTTGTTGGTGGACATAAATGATTCTAGTGTTAGAGGGTTAGATTTCCCTGATAGTGAGATGGGAACCAATTTGTTGGTATAATTTGGGTAGACCACATGTATTGAACTGATTGTAAAAGACTGACTAAGCATGCAAGGTAGATGTTTTGAAAAAGTTTTTAAAATTTCAATAGGGAGACTAGAAAAGACAATAGGAACCAGCTAAAGAGCCAAAAGGGTATCATAATCAACTAAGATTTTTTGAGGAGTAGGTCTATAAGTGCCCACTTTCCTAGATGTGAGCCTCCAGATGCAAGCCAGGAAACCCGGGATGCAAACTTTTGATGCCCCAGATGCGGATCTTGAATACCAGGTGCAAACCAGGATCCTAAATGCAACCTAATGCTGACCAAATGCTACTCAGGAAATCAGATATAGATTAGGAAATCTAGGATATGAACTTATAATGGATTGTCAGATTTTGATTGATTTATGGAAAGTACATTTTTGAAGTGCTCAAATTTGTTTGTTTCCAGATTTCATTAGGAGGTGTCGTAATGTGTGAAAAACACTTGTACTCCAGGGTTTGAAATTTGTTGATTATTTTGAGGAGCTTATCTTTTTAATGGATTTTTGAACACATCAAACAACGTTGCATTGTTAGGGAGGTAAAGTAGACACACATTTTGTTCCTATTCTCTAGGTAGAGGATGAAAATCTTCGCTTACTCAAATACTAATCAGAATACAACCATCACCAAGCACACAATGGCTCTAGTCATGATGCTGTATTAGCCGACTCCAAATGCAAGTGAGGGCATGATATGACAAGTGTCTTGGGGTATTTACTTTTTTCCTTGCAAAAATATTATCACCCTTTCAAGGATGAATCAAGAATTCTTTTAGTTGAAATTGTTGTCTATTATTGGGCAATCCGTTTGAAACCGTCCCCAATAGAATTGCACAAGGAAAAATTGAGGCATATAGCCCTATGAGTACCTGAATATATGTAGTCTCGCAAGCAAGATTCAAGTGGCTTCACTCTACATATACCCAAGCATGTTCAAGGAATGATGTCAAAATTCCATCAACAAAACCGGCTCCGTCTTCCGAGGCTTTAGCCTATGAGGAAGCAACTACTTATAGTGAGTTGGAAGGGTTGGCGTAAAACTTGTCCTCAGTTGGGTCATTCCCGGGAGATTTTTTCCTCAATTGGCATGCCCTCTACTATTAAATATGCATACAAAGGATTGACAATCTTTGAATGTCTAGATTTTTGATTCTTCCAAAGAAGAAGAGCATACTCTCCTAATCTAAGCCTTTTTCTCCCAAAACAAAGGCAAGACACAGTTCTTTCCCTCAAACAATGTTGTGATTGATTTAGATGTTCCTATTTAATGAAAATAGGATGCTTGAAAATAAAGTTTGCCTTGTTCAATTAGCTGCAATATTTATGAGTTTGCTTGTTCAATTTCTGTGTCCCCAAAAAAAAGTTATAGAATGTAGTTGTTCAGTTATCCCACAATCTTTAAATGCTCTTACCATCTGGGTCTCTTGACCAATTTGCAACATCTTTATTTTCTATGTCATATGTTGATTGATCTCCTTTAGATTTGTGATGTTCTCTTCTAATGTGTCTAATGCAATACTTGTATTTGATCTTGAAGATTCAAAGAAATCTGAAATCTCTTCTTCTTGATAATATTTTTCATTGTTCTGAGTTGCCATACCTTTTCTCTCATACAACAACTCTCTCATCTTGATTCTGACTTCTTTATACTATTCATAGAACATCTACATCTCAAGCTTTTTATTCTCAATATTCTTATCAAGTTTGTACTTCTCCATTGTATGATCTTTTCTCTTAAGCCTTTAAGCTTTCCAAGAAGAGACTTAGCTCTGATACCAATTGTTGGGATTAATGGGAAGTACTACTAAGAGGGGAGGGTTGAATCGGCACCTCTAAAACTTTTAACTCTTTTCACTTTTCATCATTAGTAATCATTCTTTAATGTATTACCGACCATTTCTAATGTTCTTTCTTATGCATGTAATATATTCATAATCTTTAATTGTTTGCAACATTAATAGAAAAAATCATGAAAGTAATAAACACATAACACAAGATATGATATCGTATAAAACTCCTGTTAGGAAGTAAAAATTGCGGTGGGGATGACACCCACAAAACTTCACTAGGGAGCCGGTAAAGGCTTACAATTTATCACTTCTGATGATCTACCCTATTAGGAGTATTAAAGTGGAGACCTATTAAGATCTACTCTGTTAAGAGCTTTAGCAACATTGATTTAAGTGTGCACTTGGTTAAGAGATTTACAATAGGACTATTAGGTCCACCTTTATTGAAAGGATTTCTTAAGTGTACTACACTTGTTAGAATGAGTACAATATGTTTGACCTGACTATATGCAATCTATAATTTCTGATCACAGATCCATTTAATCTCTCATAATCTAAATATCACCTATAGTGATTGATGAATACCTTTTCTCTGCTTGTCGGTAGCCCGTGTTCTGTTCTTGAGATTGATTTGATCCTTTTCTGTCCTTTTGCATGAATTCTCTTGTCTAATCCTTAGATGCTCTCAGTGGCTACAATCATCATCGAACAACATGTTCAAAATAGATTGAGCATCTATTTATACATGTATTTGACCTATTCTAGAATCACACATTACAATGTTAGCTCTTGATCCAAGGTTTACAAGTTGACCTTGATTCTTTAATTTGCATGTTTTTAAATCAGTTAAACTAATTAAAACAATAATAATTACATTTCTTTCTCCGCATATAATGGATTTAAAAAAAATAAAGAAGCTAAATATAAAAATCTAGTATTTTATCTGACGTGGAAAGTCAGATCCAATTTTTGCAGGATGTAACTGACTATCGGTTCTTGGTCATCGGGTTGAACTGAAAGTCTATCGGCGTTCCTTCATTGAACTAATCATTGGGTTCCCTTCATCTGTCAGGTTCCTCTCTTTTCTATTTTTTCGGGTTGCACTTTTGTTACTCGTCGAGTTCCTTTATCCTTTTTGTCATCGGGTAACACTAAATAGTGTTTTTCAGGATGCTTTGAACTTGGCAGTATCGGGTAACCTTGGCGTTGGGTACTATTGTGCCCTGTCTATCAGTGTAGTGTAAACCGATGGTGTAGATCATGTTTTTCCTTGTATATACTAATGGAAAAATATAATACCTCCACCTCCCACCAAGTGGTTGGTGAGGAATTTGTTCGATTATCAGATAGGTCATTTTAGAGACTGTGGCTTTGGATGGTTGACCCAGATTCCTAACATTTTGGTGAACCATGGTTTGTTGAAAACATTGGTGGAGTGATTCCATAGTGAGCACAATACCTTTCACTTACCGAATAGGGAGATAACCATCACTCCCGAGGATGTATACAAGATTCTTCAGATTCCATTTGTAGGAGAGCAGGTAGAGTATGATGTAGCTCAACACATAGACACTTATCTAAGTGTTTTAGGATCACACCATTTTAGATAGAGCCATTTCTTGGGATGACATGTTGATCCAGTATGGAATAGATTATCCACTTTCTTGCATCATAGCAGGATTCATAGGTTTCTTCTTGATGGTGGACATGGGCCAATATGGATTCCTTTGCGGTTGGGGTAGGGTGTTAGAGAGACTTGTGACCCGACTAGATTAGTTAGGCTGGGGTCAGTGCTTGTTAGCACATATATACCATGAGATGCATGAGGTGACCTATAAAGGAGCTTAGGTATGGCTATAGGAGTACTTGTTTTATAGTTATGGGCTTGGGATCATCTCCCAATATGTAGGCTCATGAAAAAGGATCCATGATAGAGTGGAAACCCTTTTGTGTAAAGATATGCATTTTTATTAATGCAACCCCACTTGGGGAAGATAGACTATTAGAGACATCAAATTGATGATCTCAGTTTGGTTGTTTGGAGGCTATACAAAGGGACAAAGTTTTGGACTGACTTGAGGGCTTAGAGGAGAGATTTATTTGTGTCCCATCCTTTGTTTGGGAGGACTTCCACTATCATTAAGTGCTTTGTAGTTTCTCGAGTACTACGAAAGTATGGCTGGCCATAGAGCATACCACAGGAGTTTACAACCTATGCTTGTTTCATTGATGAGGAGTGTCAAGGGTGGTCCCATAGATTATCTCCGACCTTGTCCACACATGAGCTTATATGGTTACATCATCCATCCTGTGACTACCTCGAGGACATAGGGGATGCGGGGTTCACACCCTAGTATAGGGATCACTTTACACCTCATCCATTTCTGAGATTCATAGATTGATTTGAGAGAGAACCTTAGATAGATGAGGTAGATGTACCCTAGAGGGTTGTAGGTGGATTGATGGGTCCAGATAAAGTACTGTAGAGAGCTCTAGTAGTGAGTCAACAATGACAATCTGGTGAGGGAACTACCCTTGGTTCTATTGGTGTCGAGATTCCTATAGATGGGGAGATGAGATATGTACAACCATAGATTGGTCTTGATGAGGCAGTTTAAAAGGTACACCAATGTAGGGACACACAAGCTGACAAGGAGGGTTTGTAAAGAGAGAAGACCCCATAGGACGTGATCCAAACACTTAGGGGATAGATTCAAGGTATGTAGACACAACTAAAAATATCTTAGGCACAGATTACAGAGCAAGATTGATCCATTATTGAGCATGATGAGAAGATATAGGGATTCATAGGTGAGTGCACCACTCTTCAGAGGGAGATTACTCATTAGAATAGTAGGGAGGCCTACTATGTGGTAGCTTATAGTGTTGAAGTTCCTGTGACACAACATGTGCCACTATATTCTTAGTACCTAGCGAGATCTGAGGGAGAAATCCCTCCACCTAGAGTAGATGATCCTCTTCCTCCCCCATGAGATGGCAGTAAGGGAGGGAGAGAGACTTGATTATCCCTCTTCTTCTTATCCCATTCTACGTTTTGAGATATATTTTTATTGTATATGATTCATCTGCATCAAGGATGCACATTTTTGCTCGATATCATTAGAGCACCTTTTTTAATACACTGAGACTCTTGATATATATATATATATATATATATATATATATATATATATATATATATGATGATGATGATGATCTTTGTGCTCCATTTATTGTCCTATGTTGTTACTTTCTCATATATGGTTTCTGAGCATATGACTATCTTGTATCATTTCTTTGAGTAGTTCTTTGTGCAAATTTTGGATGGACATGAATCTCAGTATGATATTAGTCCCATATGTGATGTGTTTGTACCTTGATATTTTGTTTGTTGTGATGGGTAATGTCTTATTCTATTGATACTAACTATTTGTTTGTAGATAAACTTAAGGAGATAAAATGCAGTTGACCGTTGTAACATAAGAAATGGGGATGATATGAAAATGTGGAGGTATGAAATAGATGTTAAATTTGAAATTAGAATGTTTATTGAAATGTGTGGGGAAGATAAGATATTCCTTTTAACCTCAAATACACAAAAGGAAGGATCCAAATTGATTAACCCCAAAGGAGGGATCAATGCAGAAATGAATTAATCTATTGGAAATGAGAGAAAAGAGGAATACCTTAGATTCTGTTTATAGAAAAGAATGTGTGATAGATTTAGAAAGATTGAAATGAATAGGAGGAAAGTACTAACCTTGAAATGTTGAAAATCTAAAGAATGCTATTTTTGGGGGTCTATACTGAGTTTCTAGAAAATCTACAACCGGATCTGGAATAGAAACACAGAGATGAAAAAAACCCAGAAATATTTTTCCATTCTGGCACAGTTCCAATTTTGACCCTCAAGTCAATGTCACCATTGATCCAAAATTTATGATTCCAACCTAGGGCAGAATTGACCTCAAAAGTCTCCGACTAAAAATCTATTTTCAGATCTTGAAAGTTTGCCAAAAAGGGTATCCAAATCTGCACTCTGATTCGCTATTCCGAACATGTATCTGCAAGAAAAATGAATTTGTTTGTTGAGGGGAGGGGTTTGCCTTGGTCAAACCATGGTTTTGGAATTAACTTCAAAGTATAATTGAAATTGCATTAGTAAAACAAAGTAAATGAACAAATTCACCTTGCTTATGTGGAAACCGTTGTGGTGGATTCAAATTCATGGATCCACAAGCATGCATGCACCAAATGGATGTAAAATGAAGAATGTTGAATGTAGGATGTCTCAAATAAATTTCTTGTAGATCTTCAACACCAATATTGAATGGATCTTGGAATAGGAAGAGGCTTGGAGGAATGTGGATGGAGAAATCTTAAACAAGAGGCTCCATAGAGCTTGAATCCTTCAATGGCTACCAATGGATCTCCTTGATGAATTGAGTTCTTGAGAAGTGCTTGAATGCTTGAGAATAGATGAATGCTTCAATGGCTACTTGGCTTGCTTCAAATCTTTCTTCTTCACCTTTGGATTTCACCTCTTGTTCTTGCTTATGGTTCAAGTCTTAGTTGATGGTTAGAGAAAATGATAGAAGAAAGTTTCCTTATATATGAATCTATGGCACAATATTCTAGAGAGTGTTAGAATGAATTCAAAATAACTGAGAGGGGGGGGTGAATCAGTTATCCTTAGGTCTAGATGTACCAAATTAAACTTTATACCACTTTGAACAACTCAGATCTTCTTGGCAGCAATAACATTAATCAACAACATACATATGAAGTTTTATTGTTCAAATTTAATCAGCTTGTAGAAACTTAATAGTAAAACACAACATAAACATTCACACAAGTCAACACCAGTATTTGACATGGAAACCCAATTTGGGAAAAACCACCAATAACATGTTATCAAGTTTTCACTCTTTTGAAGTGAGATCTGTTAGGAGCCAACCCTGTTAAAGGTTACAAAACACATTGCTAAATGTGACCTGGTTAAAGGATTTAATCACCCTGGCAGGAGTGGCCTTGTTAGAGGACTTAGAACATTCCACCTGAATGTCACCTTGCTCAAAGGATTTATACAATGACTATTAGGTCAACCTGGTTAAAGGATTTTGACTGATACAATGGTTAGAAAGTAATCAACAGGTGTGATCTAATACATAAAACTTACTTTGCAAATCCAGATCCAATTTAGCTCTAATGCTAATTCACTGAGTGGCCTCCATTTTCTTTTCAATCTTTAGATCTTCTTAGAAATACATCAAGCAATCACTCTCGCAGCTTTTTGCTTCTCTACTCAGCCTTCTCTGCTAGATTATACCAATCAGTCAATTAACTATGTAATCCTCTTGCATACACATCATACACCTTCTTATTGAAGTCATTATGTTTTTCCATTAGTATACTCAAAGAAAAACATGATCTACACTGCCAGACAGGGCACAACACTACCTGATGTCGAGGTTATCTGACAAACACTATTTAGTGTTATCGAATGATAAAAAAAGGTAAAGAAAACCCAACGAGTAACAAAAGTGCAACCTGATGGACAACTAAACAAAGGACCGCTGACAGACTTCAAGTTCAAAATGATGACCAAGAACTGACAGTTAGTTACATCCCACAAAAAGTGGACCTAACTTTCCACATCAGATAAATAACTGAAGTTGTATTTATAGCTTCTTGATTTACTTTTAAATCCGTTATGTGTGGAGGAAGCAATGTGTTTTATATTATTTTAATTAGTTTTACTAATTTAAAACATGCAAACTAAAGATCAAGGTCAAGTTGTAAACCTTGGATCTAAGAGTTAACATTGAAATGCATGATTCCAAGATAGGTCAAATACTTGTATAAATAGATGCTCAATATATTGAGAATAGTAGTTGTTCAATGAAGATTGTAGCCACAAAGAGCATCTAGAGACCTGATAAGAGAATTCATGCAAAAGAACAGAAATAGAATCAAATCAGTTTCAAGAATAGAACAGAGGCTATCGACGAGTAGAAAAAAGGTATTCATCAATCAATTAAGGTGATATTGTTATTATGAGCTTTTTAATAGATCTTTAATCAATAATTATAGATTGCATACAGTCAAGTCAACATTTGTACTCATTCTAACAAATGTAGTATGCATATGAAATCCTTTCAACAAAGGTGGACTTAACAATCTTATTGTAAGTCTCATAATTGAGTGCACACTTAAATCAGTGTTGCTAAAGCTCTTAATAGAGTAGATCTTAACAGGTCTCCACCTTAATACTCCTAACATGGTAGATCATCATAAGTGATCAAATTGTAAGCCTTAACTGACTCCCTTCCATTCTACAGATAGTGAAGTTTTGTAGGTGCCATCCCCATCGTAGTTTTTACTTCCTAACATGAGTTTTCTGTGATACCATATCTTGTGTTATGTGTTTATAATTTTCATGAATGTTTCTATGAATGTTGCAAACTATTAAAGATTATGAATGAACAATACATGCATAAGAAAGAACAACAACAATGGTCGGTAATGCAGTGATGAATGATTACTAATGATGAATTATGAAAGGTGATAAAAGTTTTAGTGGTACTGATTCACCCCTCCCCTCTCAGTACTACTTCCCATTAATTCTAACAATTGGTATCAGAGCTAAGTCTCTTCTTGGAAAGCTTAAAGTCTTAAGAGCAAAGAACATACAATGGAGAAGTACAAACTTGATAAGAATATTGAGAACAAAAAGCTTGAGATATAGATGTTGTATGAATAGTATAAAGAAGCTAGAATCAAGAAGAGAGAGCTGCTAAATGAAAGGAAAGATATGGCTACCTGGAACAATGAAAAAGACTATCAAGAAGAAGAGATTCTAGATTTCTTTGAATCTTCAGGATCAAATGCAAGTAATACATCAGATACATCAGAAGAGAACATCACAAATCTAAAGGAGATCAATCACCATCTGACATAGCAAATAAAGATGCTACAAATTGGTCAAGAGAGTTAGATGGTAATAATGATTGATGTGATGAGTTTTTCTAGACAAGCTAAAACATAAAGAACACTTGCTATTGATGACAGAAGGAAGATCACAGAAAAGCTACAAGAGGAGTTGGAAATTCAAAGACATGCCGAGCATCACCATGATCTCACAAAGTAGATTATTCTTATGAGTCAAGAAGCAAACAGAATAAATGTGGAACTCATTGAAAGAATAAAAATTATCGTTGAACTCAGAGAAGAGAATGAAAAAATAAAGCATGAGGTTAGAATTCAGCAATAACATAATGAAGTTATCATAAAGGATGAAGAAAGCAATAAGAGAATGGATGATTTTCTTGAAGGAAAAAAAAGAGTCAACAACAACAATGTTTTAGGATTTAATTCAAATGGAGAATCATCAAATCAAGTCAATCCAAAGAATTTTTGAAAATCCAAGACCAAGAAATTTGACATGCAAGCACTGTGGAAAGAAAGAGCACACATCAAATGTATGCCGAGGTAAAATGAGAGGTATTCCTGAATCTACATCTACATTCATAGGATTCTATTATAAATCTAACAAGAAAGGACATAAGGATTATGAATGTAAGACTAAGATTGAACAACCAAAGAAGGAAACCTACATGGACAAATACTTGTTGGAGATTTCCTTCTGTGCAAATAATTGATTGTATGTTTGCCATTGATGACAACATATAATATACAACAGGTATCCTATATACAATTATAAGTATAGATGCTTTAGAGCTATGCATATTTATTTCCATGGTGTATACATGTTTTAGTTGCTATGTGCATTCATGTCGAGTCAGATATGCAGTTTTAGTTGAGTTATGATTAGTCAGTTATGACAGTTACAGATTCTGGAGTTTATCTATTAAGAGCTGACATAAATACAATGTTTCTTGAGTTGTGCCTATCTTCATGATATGTGTGTTTGCATTCATGTTCAGTTATGAGTTAAAGATAATTATCTAAAGGCGCTAATGTGTTTCAATAGAATAATGATCAAAGAGAAGAGATTTCCACAATCCATGAAAATAACAGTTAACAGTTTCTGGATTAGATTGTGTTATGAATTTTTAGCATCAACGTTTCGAATCACACTCCGTGATCCATCATCAGGATGAGCAATAAGAGAGCATAGGAAAAATGATAACAGTTGTTTAGGTCTGCAACTGTTATCATTTTTCCTGTGCTCTCTTATTGCTCATCCTGATGATGGATCACGGAGTGTGATTCGAAACGTTGATGCTAAAAATTCAAAACAAAATCTAATCCAGAAACTGTTAACTGTTAGAATAATGATGTTAGAGTTAATTTGGTGAAGCCGACTTTGTGAAGTGTCACGTCTATTCAGTTTGAGTTGCATGGTCCTAATTTGTATTGCGTGCTTGGTTAAGCCGACAAGGAATTTGATGAAGTGTTTCCAGATACCATCATGACCTTATCCTTGGTGAAGATACATATAGCAGTTTAGATATGCTCACTAAGTGTCAGAAATGAAGTGAAAAAAAAAGTCAGAGAAGAGAAGAAAGTCAGAGAGAATAAGTTGAAGATCTATGTGAAGAAACAAAAGTTGATTGTAATTCATTAGAATTGATCAAGATAGCAGGTCTAATCAAATGATTCATTTACTATATATAGTGTATATCTATCATACTAAAGGTTGTAGCCTTCATCATCTTAGCAGCGAGCTATTGGACAGTGAGCCCTCACCCTTAACAGGGTTATCTATAAAAGAATGCTAACAGGGTCTGACCTTTAACCAGGTCTTTGTACTTCTTGCATTGTAAAGATCAAATCCTAACAGGGCTGTAAGATCTTCTAATAGGGATCATTATAAACTAGTGCACTTATTTGTGGGTGCTAATTCCCACCAGGGATTTTGCCTATTTGGTTTCCCCGTAATCAAATTTTTGAATACTCTATTGTGTTATCTGAATGTACATTTACTTTATATAAAATTACATTAAGGAAAGAGAAAAGAATTAAATTGACTGATAACCAATTCACCCCCCCTCTCAGTTATCCTTGGGACTATTCCAACAATTGGTATCAAAGCCAAGTGCCTTAGAGAGAAAGACTAATAGCTTAAGGTAGATCAGATGGCATATTTTAGGAAAGAGAGTCCTAAGTTTGATGGAGAAAACTATCTTGACTGGAAGAACAAAATGATAACACATCTTCAGTGTGTTGGATTTGAGATCTATGAGATTGCCACTCAAGAATTTGAAATTCCCACCTTGAAAGCTCTACTATGAAACAAAAGGAAGTGTTCACTAATAATGCAATTGCCAAAGAAGCCCTAATTAGTGCCCTATCTGATAGTGAATTTTCTGAGATCAAGAAGACAAACAAAGTATACTCTATTTGGAAATACTTAGAAGACATGTTTGAAGGAGACATCCAAGAAAATAATGCACGTAGAAAGACATGAAAGAAAATATACAACAATTTAGAAATGTTACCTGAAGAAAACATCAGAGCTTACAATCAGAGGATAAATGAAGCAGTATCAGGTATAAGAAACAATGGTGGAGAAATATCAGAGGAAGATATAATGGACAAGTTAATGACCACATTGACATCGGACTATGAGAGAAAGATCAATATCTTAGATGAGACTATGAAATTTTTAAAAGTTTTCAAGAGGGAGACTTTGATTAGAAAAATATCTGCATTTGAGATATCTAGATTGAAGACCGATCCTAAAAGTGAGACAACCTTCAAAGCCACAGTCCACAACAAGAAATCTATAAACAACTCTAGTAATAATGAAGAAGTGGATATAGAACTAGAAGAAATCATTACTATGATTTCCAAGAAGGAAAGGAAAGGTAAAGGGAAATATGAAGGACAACTTCCATTCAAATGTTTTTCATGCAACAAAGTTGGTCACTTTGCATCTAAGTGCCCTACAAGAGTCAAGAAATTCAGATCAGATTACAAACCTAAGTACACTAAAGAATGTTATCATGCTGAGGATGGTGTAACTGATGATGACTCAAGAGAAGATGAAATTGTATTTGTTTCCATTAAATACATTGAGAAGATTCTTGAAGAAATGGACAAAGAAGATGAAGTAAAATAATAGGAGTTAGCATTAGTTTCAAAAGATGACATCAGAACTAACTGGATCATTGACAACGGATGTTCACACCACATGATAGGAGACAAAGATAGATTTGTACATTTGGACAAGTACAAAGGTGACATGGTTATATTTGGAGATAACACTCCCAAACCTATCATAGGCAGAGGCTCTATCACCCTTGATGGAAAGAACAAGACAGATGATGTTCTCTATGTTGATGGTTTGCACTATAACTTACTAAGTGTTGGATAGTTTCTTGATAAAGGATATCAGTTGGAATTCAAAAACAACTAGTGCATCATTAATAACAAAGAAGGAGACATGATTGCATCAATTTTAAAGACCAAAGGTAATTTTTTTCAGCTCAACTCAGAAGTAAGTTGTTTTGTTGTAAAACTAGATGACAGCTGGCTATCGCACAAGAGACTTTGTCATATCAATTTTGACAACATAGTCAAGATAAGTAATATAAAGGCAATAAGAGACCTTGCTAGCATTGCAAGACTAGTTGAAACCATGTGCAGGGAATGTGTGATGGGGAAGCATGTGAGGACCTCATTAAGGAGAAAACAAGACTCTACAGAAAACAAATTAGATTTGATACATACAGACCTATGTGGACCTACTCAAACAAGAACATACTACGGAGAAAGGTATTTTATTTTGTTTGTTGATGATTTCTCAAGGATTATGTGGGTTGTGTTCTTAAAATAAAAATAGAAAGCTTTTGAGAAGTTCAAAGTATTCAAAGCTAAGGTTGAGAATGAATTTGGATTAAACATAAAATTTCTGAGATCTGATAGAGGAGGAGAATTCACCTCTGACCAGTTTTATGACTACTGTGAAGAACATGGAATCAAAAGATAGTTAAGTGCACTCAGAACCCCTTAGCAGAATGGGATAGTAGAAATGAGGAACATGATAATACTTGAAACAATGCACACTATCATGATTGAAGGAAAGGTTTCCCATACCTACTGGAGAGATGCAGTCAATACAACAATTTACACTATTAATAGAATACAATTGAGACCAGGCACATACAAGACACCTTATGAAATTTGGTTTGGTAATATACCCACTATAAAATACTTTAGAATTTTTGGAAGCAAGTGCTACATCAAGATAGATGATATCATTGGTAAGTTTGATGCTAGAAGAGATGAAGGTATTTTTCTTGGTTACTCTACTAAAAGCAAAGCCTATAGATGTTTCAATCTAAGATTAAAGAAGATCATTGAAAGTACTCATGTGAAGATTGATGAGAAGTTTATGATTCAAGATAGATATTATGACTATGCTCCCATGATTGAAGATGAGCCCAGACCCATCAATAAGGACACAATTATTGAAGAAATGTTTGATTGTATTGATGTTTCATGTAACAATCCTGAACCAAGTGAAGAAGAATCACAAATCATAGATGAAAGTATTACTCCTAAGAACTCAAGGTACACATCCAAATACCACTCTAAGGAAGATATCATTGGAGATCAAAGTTGTAAGGAAACTCAGGTGCAGAAACAGCTTCCTACGCTAATCTCTATAGGAAAGTATTGTGCAAATTAAATTTAAATCCTTACAATTACAAATTTGTTAACTACTTCAACAAAGATATTGCAACCACATACCATGCATATAGAAAACAGAGAATGACACAATGATATACCCTGGGGAAAACCTTTCGGTAAAAAACCCCAGCACTCCAAAACCTGCACAATGTATTGATCAAAA
>MU223183.1:1107978-1123852 GCA_018584345.1 Thuja plicata | reverse complement strand
AAGACACTTTGAGTTGATGATATCATATGTTGCCATCAATGTCAAAGGGGGAGATTGTTGGAGATTTTCTTCTGTGCAAATAATTGATTGTATGTTTTCCATTGATGACAACATATAATATACAACATATATCCTATATGAAATTATAAGTACAGATGCTTTAGAGCTATGCATGTTTATTTCCATGGTGTATACATGTTCTAGTTGCTATGTGCATTCACGCTGAGTCAGATTTGCAATTTCAGTTGAGTTATGATTAGTCAGCTATGGTAGTTACAGATTTTGGAGTTTATCTATTATGAGCCGACGTAAATATAGAGTTGCTTGAGTTGCACCTATCTTCAGGATATGCATGTTTTCATTCATGTTCAGTTATGAGTTAAAGATAATTATCCAAAGGTGCTAAACATGTTTCAACAGAATCATGATGTTAGAGTTAATTTGGTGAAGCTGACTTTGTGAAGCGTTGCATCTATTCACTTTGAGTTTCGTGGTCCTAATTTGTATTGTGTGCTTGGTTGAGCTGACAAGGAAGTTGATGAAGTGTTTCCAGATACCGTTGTGACCTTATCCTTGGTGAAGATACATATAGTAGTTTAGATGTGTTCACTAAGTGTTGTAAATGAAGTGAAAAAGAAAATTTAGAGAAGAGTAGAAAATTAGAGAGAATAAGTTGAAGATCTATGTGAAGAAACAAAAGTTGATTGCAATTCATTGGAACTGATCAAGACAACAGGTCTACTCAAATAGTTCATTTACCACATATAGTGTATATCTGTTATACTGAAGGTTATAGCCTTCACCATCTTAGCAGTGAGCTATTGGACAGTGAGTCCTCACCCTTAACAGGGTTATCTGTAAAAGACTCCTAACAGGGTCCGAACTTTAACCAGGTCTCTGTACTTCTTGCATTGTAAAGATCAACTCCTAACAGGGTTGTAAGATCTTCTAATAGGGATCATTATAAACTAGTGCAGTTATTTGTGGGTGCTAATTCCCACTGAGTTTTTTGCCTATTTGGTTTCCCCGTAATCAAATTATTGAGTACTCTATTGTGTTATCTGAATGTAATTTACTTTATATCAAGTTACATTAAGGAAATAGAAAAGAATTAAATTGACTGATAATTGATTCACCCCCCTGTTAGTTATCCTTGGGACTATTCCAACAATACTTTCCTACCTACAAGATGAATGGGCACACATCTGAAGAATGCTGGAAAAAGAAAAGGAAAGCATGGAAGCCTAAAGGACAAGAAGCTCCTTATCAACCAAAGAGAATCGGTAATCAATATATATGGGATTACAATACTTGGACAAACTATACAACATGTGGTAGATATGGTCACATTGATGTAAACTGCATGAGAGCATGGACCAAAAGGTCTAGAGGCTAGTCAAACCCCAGAATGGCATGCTCACACTGTCACAAAGTTGGTCACCTCAAGAAAGATTGCAAAGACTGATTGAAAGAGACAAGCACATATCCCAATGGAAACACCATTGAAGATATTCGAAGGGCTAGAGACAAAATGTGGATAAAAGCTTCAAGCAATGATGAAGCTGGGCCAAGCAATGCAAATGGTGACACCCCATCCAATGGATCTAGTGATATCATCACCCCCACTTAATCTGAACAAGTAAGTATGGAACTACATTACACCAATTCATATTTTGCATCAGTTCCATTATACAATTGATAGATAGTCAAAATCTGCATAATAAAGATGCATATTATGTTACTTGTTCCAATTTTGAGAAAACAACCCAGTAAGTATAAACCTACCAAAAATCATCGGTGAACATAATGGATGAGCTATCTACACTTACCAAAACTTGTCAGTCAACACACAAAATGGCTAAGTTACCAATGTAACCTGACACCCGTTGGTAAGAAGGAAAAGTCATAGAGTTGTCATGACAGAATACCGATATCCGTCGGTAAAAGAAAAATGGTCAACAACTATCCTAAGAACCATGTCAATACCGATGATAATTTTGAAAGTCTTCCTAACAGAATCTATCTTTATGACCTGATGAGTTGTTGAAGTAGTTATTGCTGACTTAGGAAAAAATCCTATAAATAGTCGACGAAAACACTTCATTTTGCACTCACGATTTGAAGAGAAAGCAGAGCGAAAAATAGAGCGATTGAAGAGTAGAAAGTAGAAGTGTCCTCGAATCGATTCAACTCATAACAACTAGATAATTAGCCATTATCATGGATTGAAGTAAGTACCAAGGGCACCAGCCATTATCATGGATTGAAGTAAGTACCAAGGGCACCAAAAGCACTTTGTCATTATTTTCAAGAAATCACTAATTTCAAGAAAGCCCTAAAACTTGAAAAATAATGGCAACCACCTCTAGAACTGCCAAGATCAAGAATGATAAAAAGAATGTGGTTAATTTGATTAAGAATATCACATGTTTAGAACCTAAGTATAAGATCTACTTGGAAATTTCATCGAAACTTGATGAAACCAGAGCGTTTTCAAAATACCACCTAGGGTTTTTCTCATAGAAGGTGTTAGGTCTTATATTTACTGCAAGATCGCATAGATAGGTGATCTTGAAATGGATGAAGCTTATAAGAAGCTTTGTGATGCCGAAGGGAAACTGAAGGAAGAGCACAAACACTTGGAAGTCAAAGGGTTAACTAATTCCCTACATTTCCCTAGGGAATTCAAAACAGACTGGATAAGGTTAGTCTTGAGAAGAATGCATGATAAGAAGCTATGGCTAGACCAACCCAAGAAAATAACCAAGGATATCCTTCACATTGTCACTGGTTATCTGATAACCAACAAACCTAGGGCACACAAGAATCCCCCCATGAAAGAAGTTGAAAAATCACCAATGTAGAAGGGGACAACAAAGGTCTCAAAGTAAACACAATCACCGATGAAGAACTAAAATTTGGTGCATGTGTAATTGGGTATAAGATTTTTCAATAAAGAAGATTGAAAAACACATCTGCAACATCAGTAAGCACAACTTACAAGATATTGACCAAAGCAATTTAGATGGATCTGTGGGAGATCCTATTAAAACAACTTGATGAGAACATGCACACAATTAGGTCTACAAAGACAAACACATGTAAGTTCGGCTCACTTATCATGTGTCTCTTTTTCTATTTTCAAGAGTACTTTCCTTCAGTAGGAAAAGTAAAATGGGACACTACCAAACCAGTAACACAACATATTAGTGAGCTGATTAAGTTACTAGGGGCCAATTTTGAATTTGTTATGTCTGTATACTTCCTTGAGTTCAAGGAAAAGATGATGGAAAGGACTAGGATTCCTGGACAACTTGTAAAAAAACATAAGGAGGAAATATGTTTTATGGTGGATACTTATTCCACTCATATCAACCCAGTTGTACCAAGAACAACTTGGCTAGCACCATTAGATTATGAAATAAATATTGATCAAGCTACAAGTGCAATGGATGCACTAATAAATGAGCCTGTTGACAACAAACAACCTAGGTTTGGAACCTATGAAGAGGCCAGGTCTAAGATAAAAAGAGGCCTAGAAATAAAGAAGACTGTCAACAAAAAGGATAAAATGGTTAATAATCTCAAGAAGATTCAATCAGTTACAAATGAAGAACTGGAACAACCAGAGGAAATCGATGAACAAGGCACCATTGGTGAGGAACAAGAAGAATAGAAATCAGATTCTAAGGAAAATGAATACGATGCACCTCCACCTCCACCTCCTAAAAAGAAGTAGAGGACAAGGAGTTAAACCACTACAACTGATAACACACCTCTTAATAAAGTTCAAGTAAGGACCTACATAAGGAAGCAACCAGCTAAGAGAACAAGGAAACAAACTGTAAAAATGACACCTCCAAAGAAGAGGAAAGGTTGGTTAGGTTAAAGGCTAACATAGAGGATACTAAAGATGATGAGCCTGATGTAGTAAAGAAAAACTATAGAAATTAAACTATTGATGAAGTTGCTGAATCTATTGCTACATCAAGAACCATGTCTGATAAGAAATTCAGACAATGGGATACACTAAACCTAGAGGACCAAAATAAGATACAAGAGACAATTATAAAGTCAATGATCAAGTAAAAATATGCACCGGCTGAATTTGTCAATAAAATACCTAAAGAGCTGGGTAACAGGGTATACCAACAATGGCCATATGCTCTATAGACCGAAAGAGAAGCAAGGGAAAGGATACTAGTAACACTAATGCCTCCCAAATCCAAAATTAAAGAAATGAAGGAGATCATGAAGAGGCATTCAGGAAAATTTGTAGCCAAGATAAGGGCTTACAAAGTACTAGAAAGAAAATTCACAGAGCTGGACACAATGACTGAAACAAAATGGAGACAACTCCTAGATCTACCAATAGAGTCAACAAGTCATGAGGAACAATTAATTCTCACTGACACACCTAATAGAGAGGAGGAGAAAGACAATGCAAGTCCTCAGCACATTTCTCTGGACAATACAAAAGACATGGAGCCAATAGATTTGGACAAAGTAATGGATAGTCTTGACATTCAAGACATCAAAAACTATGACTCTGATAAAGATCCACAAAAGAAGGATGAAGTAATATTTATTACACTTAAGGATCAAGACATCAAACCATATAATAGTTAATGGTGCTAATGAGTTAGTGCGGGACACTTCAGTCATGGACTTTAAAGAACCAGACCCTGCAGACCAAGTGAAAAAAGATGAGGATTTCAATGCTCAAAAAGATCAAACCAACGAGCAGGACACCACTCTGGATAAAGCCCAACCTACCACTCAAAGAAATATGCCTGTATTAATGAAGGCAATCAATATTTTAGAGGGTAATGATGGTTCGACAATAGAAGACCCAAGCACACCTGAGGACAAGGGTGATGCTGAAGCAAAAGATACCACAGATAATACAAAGAAAACAACTATAGAGAAGGCTGCAACTGATGATCAGATAGACAAGTCTGCTGATCAAAATAAAGAGGACACACAAAAGGAAGAAGGGGACACAAAGAAGAAAAAATTGAAGAAGAAAAGAAAGATGAGAAGGAGAAGCAATCAGAAGAAAAATCAGTAGAGACACCCAAGGTTGAAGGAGAGACATCTTTGCAAAATTGACAGGTGCCACCCGAGAAAAGAACACAAGAAGCATCTTCCATAAGGCCTTCACCAACCACTTCAAAGAGAACAAATGAATTAGCTATGGTAGTTCATACATCTGCATCCCCACAAATCTCAAAGAAGAAGAAGGGAAAGAATAAGAATCCAGTAACTCTGGATGAAATCATTGAGTTTCCAGTTTGTGATCCAAGGACATTGGATCCAACTACATTGACATAGTATGCCTGACTCTATGAGAGAAAAGCAATACAAGACAAACTAAAGAGAGCCACAAAGGAGGTAAAGGTACTAGAAGTAGAAAGAGGTATACTTCAATAGATTGTACCAGATGTAGATATTGATCAAAAAGATCCAATGCTTGATCTACTGGTAATACTCACAGATGCAATAACATCTCAGAATATTGATGCTGAGAAGGTTATGGAAGAGAGACTTGAAAAAAAGTATGAGTTCAAGCTAGCCAAAAAGATAAGCCAGGAAGTGGCACTGACAAAGGTAAAGCTATCTGAATTGGTAAGTACAATTGATCCAATCATCTCAGAAGCTAATACCTTAATAAATTTTTTTTATACTCTAGATCAACTCACTCAGGAGTATACCAACTAGATAGCACAAATTAATGCTGATCTTAAGTCCAGTGCACAAAATCTCACCAATAATGAAGAGGCAATTAAATTTCACGATAAGAAAATCAAACATGCTTGAAAATAGAGACAAGACATACAAATTGCATAGATGAATTAAAGAGATGAGGTAAATGAGCTACAAGCTCAGTTCTTATCAACACTTTCACTCCTACAACAACATGTGATAGAGGCAAATAAATTAATTTCCACCCCCGAAATGTCTTTCCTAGACAAAATTTATGATATGCCTGCGAGGCTAGAGCTACAACACATGGCACTAGAGCAATTAAAAAAAAAATGGGAGAAAATGCAAGAAGCTATCAAGACAACCCATTCCAATATACTTGAAATATTATAATTTGTACATTTTTGTCATAAGTATCAAAGAAAGGGGGAAATTGATATGTTCACTCACCTCAGTTAAAAAGGGAAAAATAAAGAGGAAATAATATGTACATACAAAGTAAAGAAAATAGAATGTATAGTATACATGTATATATACCTATACTATACCGATGCATATAGTTAGGGGGAGTCATATAATGACAAGGATATAAACATGGTGTACATACTAAACACTTTAGTATTATGCACATATCAGTTTTTAATACTAATGTCAAAGGGGGAGATTGAAGGCATTATATTTTGCCATTAGTATACTCAAACAAAAACATGATCTGCACCATCGATTTACTCTACACTGACAGAGAGGGCACAACACTACCTGATACCAAGGTTATCCAAAAAACACTATTCAGTGTTATCCAATGACAAAAAAAGGTAAAGGAAACCCGATGAGTAACAAAAGTGCAACCCGATGAACAGCTCAACAAAGGAACACCGACAGACTTCAAGTTCAAATCGATGACCAAGAACTGATAGTAATTTACATCCCGCAAAAAGTGGATCTAACTTTCCACATCAGATAAATCATTGAAGTTGTATTTATAGCTTCTTGATTTACTTTTGAATCCATTATGTGCGGAGGAAGCAATGTATTTTATATTGTTTTAATTAGTTTTACTAATTTAAAACATGAAAACTAAAGATCAATGTCAAGTTGTAAACCTTGGATCTAAGAGTTAACATTGAAATGCGTGATTCCAAGATAGGTCAAATACTTGTATAAATAGATGCTCAATCTATTGAGAATAGTAGTTGTTCAATGAAGATTGTAGCCACGGAGAGCATCTAGAGACCAGACATTCAAAATAACAAAAATAGAATCAAATCAGTTTCAAGAATAGAACAGAGGCTACCGACAAGTAGAGAAAAGGTATTCATCAATCACTTAAGGTGATATTATTATTCTAAGAGTTTTAATAGATTTTTAATAAGAAATTATAGATTGCATACAGTCAGGTAAAAAGTTGTACTCATTCTAACAAGTGTAGTACGCATATGAAATCCTTTCAAGAAAGGTGGACTTAACAGTCTTATTGTAAATCTCATAACTTAGTGCACACCTAAATCAGTGTTGCTAAAGCTCTTAATACAGTAGATCTTAATAGGTCTCCACCTTAATACTCCTAATAGGGTAGATCATCAAAATTGATCAAATTATAAGCCTTAACCAACTCCCTTCCATTTTGTAGATAGTGAAGTTTTGTGGGTGCTATCCCCACCATAGTTTTTACTTCCTAACAGGAGTTTTCTGCGATACCATATCTTGTGTTATGTGTTTATCATTTTCATGAATGTTTCTATGAATTTTGCAAACTATTAAAGATTATGAATGAACAATACATGCATAAGAAAGAACAACAACAATGGTCAGTAATGCAATAATGAATTATTACTAATGATTAATTGTGAAAGGAGTTAAAAATTTTAGTGGTACTGATTCACCCCTCCCCTCTCAGTACTAATTCCCATTAATTCCAACACTTACATTTTTGAATAACCCCTTGAGGTTATCTTATACCTCTTCATCTAGGTAAAATAAGTCTTTGCCGCTTAATGAAGATCGCAGATCTTAGGTTAGGTCAGATCTAACGGATCTTTCCATATTTACATTTAATTTATTTCTCCAAAGCAATCACTAATTAAATATTTGATCCATGCATTAATTATGGTTACCCATGCATTTAAATAGTATGGACCAATCATGCTTATCCTCAATTAACTTTACATATCCCAATAAAATCAACTATGTCGGCTAGAGATCTCAAATCTCAATAATTACCAAAATACGGCTACTTGGCCAACACTGTGTTCTTCCGCTCAGTCATCACTGGTTTCCTCAACAATTTACTAGCGCTCAGTCATCACAAACTTCACTCGACATAAACTATTTTTAGTAAACTATCATCAAAGATAAACAACACATTACTTTGCCAATGTGCCAACTGATCAAGTACCATTGTGATTTCCCATAACTCAACCATTTCACTTGGTCTTCTTGTTATCCTTGCCTTCAAATGTTCTATATCAATTAATAGACATGGTACTCAAAACAGATAGCAATAGTCTCACTAGTTATGGTTTGACATCAATGAAAAAACAAAAATTGTTTCCATTGTATATTTCCAACAATCTTTCCAAAAATCTCCCTCTTTGGCATTGATGGCAACACTAAACTCTAAAACCATAATTTTCCAACCATAGTTACCATAAAATCCAAAAATTTTGCCTGTGTTCCTTGATATGAATAAATCATCATTAATGTCTTTAGCTTCATTCTGATTCTCATCTTGCAAAACATTTCTCCCTCTGTGTCTGTAATCACACTGAAATCTTTCTATTTTTGTTCATCTGTAGACTCCCTCTTTTAGTAAACTCTCCCTTTATCTCTAAGTATAGTAAACATCTCCCTCTTTCAGTAAACTTCCCCCTCTTTGATAATAATGCCAAAGACATTGATATCTTCATCATGCAGATTCTTCTATTCTAAACTCTGTATCATGTTGTTCCTATCATCTTGCTTATGGCTGATCCTCTTTTCTCTCCTTGTCTATCTTTCACAACTTTAGGCAACATCCTAAAGTGTGACTTCCTGTGCATCAATGTTAAAAATATTCTAAATATAACATTTGATGCAACAGTACCATTATGAACTAATTAGCCCCAATTAGGGGAATCACCCCTAATTTACCTCGCAGATACTCATGAGCATCCTTGGGTAGTGCCTTTGTAAATATGTCTGCTAATTGTTCCTTAGTATTCACATATTCCAGTCTCACTTCCTTCTTCTGAACTAGCTCCCTCAAGTGATGATACTTGATAGCTATATGCTTTGTTTTGGAGTGCATTACAGGGTTCTTAGAAATATTAATGGCACTCGTGTTATCACAATATATGACAACTGGTTCTATGTTTTATTCTTTCATACCTATTAGTAGTATCTTCAACCACACAATATTAGAACAATTAACTGCTGCTTCTACATACTCGGCTTCAGCTGTAGATTGTGAGGTACAATTCTATTTCTTGCTTGTCCATGAAACCAATCTTTTTCCTAAAAGAAATGCACCACCTGTGGTACTTTTTCTATCATCCAAATTTCCAACCCAATCAGAATTAGTATAGACTCTGAGTTCAAACTTGTTATTCTTTTTGTAATACAGACCATAATCATTTGTTCCTTTCAAATATCTCAGAATTCTTTTTACTGCCATCATATGAGTTTCCTTTGGATTGGTAGAAAATCTTGCAACAATACCAACAACCAATGCAATATCAGGTCTTCTAGGCACAACATATTGGAGCTTTCCAATCATTGACATGTAAAGGGTTTGATTCACTTCTTTTGTATCATCATTTTTTGTTGACTCCTATCCAGTAGCCATGGGTGTATTCACTGGTTTTGAATCTTCCATTCCAAAAGTTTTTAGTATCTCCTTGACATATTTTGGTTGAGTAATATAGATACCATTCTTCATATGATATATTTGTAAGCCAACAAATTTTTTTATCTCACCAAACATAGACATCTCAAATTCAGTTTGCATCTCCTTTGTAAATGCTTGGCATAACACATCTTGTCCACTAAATATATTGTCATCAACAAAAATTTCAGCCAATAAAGTACCTTTACTTTTCTCTATCTTCAAATATAGATTGCTATTGTCATTGGTTCTTGCAAATCCCATCTTTATCAAATAATTGTGCAATCTCTCATACCATGCTCTTGGTGTTTTCTTCAGTCCATATAGTGCCTTGTGTAATCTACAAACCATGTTCCTCTTTCTTGGGTCAACAAATCCATCAACTTGTTCAATGTATACTTCTTCTTCTAATATCCCATTTAGAAATGCTGACTTTACATCAATTTGATACACTTTAAAACCTTTGTAGGCTGCATATGCAAGTAAGGTTCTTACTCCTTCCAATATTGCAACTGGTTTGAATGTTTCTCCATAATAAATTCCTTCCTCTTGTGCATAACCCTTGCATACTAGTCTAGCTTTGTTTCTTTTTACCTCTCCATGTTCATTCAACTAATTTCTGAATACCCACTTAGTACCAATTACATTTTTGTCATTCAGCCTAGGTACAAGTGTCCAAGTCTTATTCTTCTCAATCTGTTCAATTTATTCATTCATGGCTTGTATCCAATCTTCATTGTCTAAGGCATCTTTTACTATTTTAGGCTCAAAATCACATAACAAGAATGTATCTTCTCTCAACTTGCTTCTTGTCATAACTGAAGAATTTTTTGATCCTAATATCTGATTAGGTTTATGGTTCCTCCTTACATACTTTTCTAGAGTAGGTTCTTTTTCTGCTTCAGATTGATCATTCTCGTTCAATTCGGGTTTATTCTGTGATTCAGCATCTCTATCAGATAGCTCAGAAATTATCTCCTATTGCCCGACATCTTCGTTCTGTGACTCGACAGGTGCTAGCTGTTGCTTGACAACCTCTTTCTATGGTTCAGGTAATTCACTAGAATCCTCCTCATCCATATAGATATATGATTTGTAACTTTCAGGTTCTTGTGTGCTTTTAGCTTCATTTCTTTCTACATATTCATCAATTCTAACATTTGCACTTTCCACAATTTTGTTAGTGTTAGAATTCAAACATGTGTATACTTTACTTTTAGTTGAATAACCAAGAAATATGCCTTCCTCACCTTTAACATCAAGTTTTCCATTTCTATTATCCTTTAGTATGAAACATTTTCTTCCAAAAACTTTGCAAAATCTTACATTAGGTGCATACCCATACCATAGCTCATAAGGTGTAGCATTAGTACCTTTCTTGACTTGTACTCTGTTTAGGGTATAGAATGCTATACTTACAGCTTCTCTCTAATATTTTTGTGCAACATTTTTCTCCATCATTAGTGTTCTGGCACAATCCATGATAGATCTATTTCTTCTCTCAATAATACCATTATGTGGTGGTTTCCTTGGCACAGACATTTATATTTTTATCCCTTGGTCATTGTAGAACTTGTTAAACTCATTAGAAATAAAATCACCTCCTCTGTTAGATCTTAAACATTTCAGGCTTTTACCTGTCTCTTTTTCAAATTTTGCCAAGTACCACTTAAATAAATGGAATGCATCAAATTTTTCTTTAAGAAACATAACATTCATCATTCTTGAGTAATCATCAACAAATATAATAAAATATCTATCTCCATAGTAACTTTCCTCACCAATGGGACCACAAAGGTCAGTATGAACCAATTCCAAAATTCCCTCAGAAGTATGAGTCTTGCTTTTGAAACTAGATTTAGTCATTTTTCCTAATTGACATTGCTTGCACATTGCATTTTCAGGTTTCTTTAACTTAGTCATCCCTCTAACCTTTTTCAATTTTCTTATGCTTACAAGGTTATCAAAGTTTACATGACATAACCAAACATCATTATATTGTGAAAAAAAGCATGTCTCATTAGCTAAGTCCCGATAGAACAAGTTACCTTTTGTTTGTTCTCCACTTCCAACTAATTCTCTAGTGGCATCATAGATCTTTGCCTTCTTGTGATGGAATTCAACTCTGTAACCAGAAGTATTCAGCTATGCAACACTCAATAAATTATAGTTAAGCTCATCAACCTAATATACATTGTCACATATGATCTTGTCAGTCAAGTTAATTGATCCTTTCCCTTTAAAAGACATGGTGCATCATTACCAAGTTTAACATAACCACCTTTACACTGATCTAAGGTTTCAAATTTATCTTTATCACCAGTCATGTGATGTGAGCAACCACTGTCAATAATCCTACGATCACCTTTACTCTTATAAGAAATTAGTGCAGTTTTCTCATCATCATCAGATTCATCTTTCATAGAAACATACACAACTTCTATATCATTTTCATTAGAATTTTTAGTTTCACTGTCGGAAGCTTCTTCAACTATATAACAAGATTTCTTACCTTTATCTTTGTAATCTTTATATTTTCTAAAGTCTCGGTCATCCTTTCTGTCTTTGTATTTGCTGTCTCTTCTTTCATCTTTGTCATTCTTATCAGGACATCTAGCAACAATATGACCAACTTTTTTACATGAAAAACAAATGATAGGAAGTTTACCTTTGAATTTTCCTTTTCCTCTAGATAGTGTTTTTTCCATAAGTGCCTCAAGTTCTTCCAGATCATCATTTGTAGTGTCGCTGTCACTATTCACACATTTCTTTCCTTTCTTTGATTTGTTAAGGACCAACTAGGATCTGAATGCAAATTCAATATCTTGTGGAGTGTAGTTATCAAAATTTGACATCTCAAATGCAGTAAGTCTTCCTACGAGACCTTCCAAAGTCAAATTATTATTAGGAGTACATCTTAACTCTTGAATTGCAAAGACTCTAATAGAATATGTAAGAAGAAGTGTTCTTAGTACCTTGCTCATAATGGTGTTATGATCAATGGTTCCCTTAGCTCCTCTAATAGAATTTACAACTTCCTTTATCCTACCATAATATTGAACTATATTTTCTCCTTCTTGTATTTTCATTTCATCAAACTTACCTCTTAAACTTTCAAATTTGGCTCTCAAAACATTTGTATCTCCTCCATAGATGGTTGCAAGAGAATCCCACATCTGCTTTGCATTTGTAGAGTTCTTTATGTCTTCATACTCATGATAGTTTAGAAATGATGCAATCTCCAACATTTCTTGATTGTGTTCATGATTTTCTCTTAATTGTGCAACCGTGGAAGGTGTAGTGGGGGCTACATAATCATGTTCAACATAATGCTTAGCAGAATCACCAATACCATCCAGATGCAATTTCATCAAACTCTTCCATGCAGGAAAATTATCTTTGTTCAGCTTTGGTACCTCCTTTTTATACATCTTGATCTTTTGCTCCAAGTACCTTCAAACTGTTTTCAAGAGACCAAATCTTTGATACCAATTGTTAGAATGAATTCATAATAACTGAGAGGGGGGGTGAATCAATTATCCTTAGGTCTAGATATACCAAATTAAACTTTATACCACTTTGAACAACTCAGATCTTCTCGGCAGCAATAGCATAAATCAACAACATACATATGCAATTTTAATGTTCAAATGTAATCAGCTTGAAGAAACTTAATAGTAAAACACAACATAAACATTCACACAAGTCGATACTAGTATTTAACATGGAAACACAATTTGGGAAAACCCACCAATAACATGTTATCAAGTTTTCACTCTTATGAAGTGAGCTCTGTTAGGAGACATCCCTGTTAAAGGTTTAAAAACACATTGCTAAATGTGACCTGGTTAAAGGATTTAATCACCCTGTCAGGAGTGGCATTATTAGAGGACTTAGAATATTCCACCTAAATGTCACCTTGCTCAAAGGATTTATACAATGACTATTAGGTCAACCTGGTTAAAGGATTTTGACAAATACAATGTTTAGAAAGTAACCAGTAGGTGTGATCTGATACATATAACTTACTTTGCAAATCCAGATCCAATTCAACTCTAATGCTAATTCAATGAGTGGCCTCCATTCTCTTTTCAATCTTCAGATCTTCTTGGAAATCTATCAAGCAATCACTCTCATAGATTTCTGCTTCTTTGCTCAGCCTTCTCTACTAGATTATGCCAATCAGTCAATTAACTATCCAATCCTCTTGCATACACATCATACACCTTCTTACATTTATGAATAACCCCTTGAGGTTATCTTATACCTCTTCATCTAGGTAAAATAAATATTTTCCACTTAATCAAGATCGTAGATCTTAGGTTAGGTCAGATCCAACAAATCTTTCTATCTTTACATTTAATTTATTTCTCCAAAGAAATCACGAATTAAATATTTGATCCATGCATTAATTATGGTTACCTGTGCATTTAAATAGTGTGGACCAATCGTGCTTATCCTAAATTAACTTTACATATCCCAATAAAATAAACTATGTCAGCTAGAGATCTCAAATCTCAAAAATTACCAAAATACTACTGCTCGGACAACACTATGTTCTTTCGCTTGGTCATCACTGGTTTCCTCAACAATTTACTGGTGCTCGGTCATCACAAACTTTGCCCAGCATAAAGTGTTTTCAGTAAACTGTCATCAAAGATAAACAACACATTACTTTTCCAATATGCCAACTAATCAAGTACCCTTGTGATTTTCCATAACTCAACCATTTCACTTGGTCTTCTTGTTATCCTTGCCTTCAAATCTTCTACATCAATCAATAGATATGGTACTCAAAAGATATAGCAATAGTCTCACTAGTTAAGGTTTGACATCAATGAAAAAAAAACAATTGTTTCCATTGTAGATTTCCAACAGAGAGGTCTACATAGGAGAATTAAATTCCAATTAGACCTATACCCTTAAGAGATGAGCTATATTGAATATAATTTAAGAGTTGTTTCTCTGAAGAACAAAACAGCCAACCCGGAAGTAGGAATTAATTCTTTCCAAAAACCCTGGGAGTCTAAAATCTGGGCCATAGGTCAGAAAATGGTTGATTCTAACCTAGGTCAAGGTCAAGGTCAACCTTGACCTAGGTCAAGGTTAAGGTCAAACTTGACCCAGAAAGGTCAACTTTGACCTTGAGGTCAAAATTCCCAGTTTGTAGTTTAGGGTGTTAGAAACAGGCTAGAAAAAGTTGGAAATGGGGCAGAATAGGGGGGAAAGCCAGATCCAAGTCAGAGACCCATTCAAGGTGCTTGACATGAACCCAAACCTCTTACTCAAAAGGCTAAATAGTCTATAATGGAAGTGCTTCCATTTTTTGACTGTACATTTAGCTCCCACTTTAGCAAGAGTATGAACTCAATGCAAACTCTTGGTAAAGGAGATCATAAAGAAAAAATAATCTTATTGAAATGAAAAGGGACAAAGGAATCCTCAAGCCCCCAGGGAATTAATTCTTTATCAAACCTAAGATCATGATAAGAGAGACATCACCAGTTAAGGAGAAAAAGAGAGAGGGTGTGATTACCTTGCCCAATGAGAACTTATGTCCCATTGTGTACCACACAAGGAAAAGAGTGCGACTGGTGTTAGGGATTTTTTTTGTACAAATCACAGTGCTTGAAATGAATACTTGAACACTATGCCTTCTAATATTGATTTAGATACAAGGAAAGCCTAATTGCTAAGGATTGGATAAGATCCTTCTTCATTTTTGAGCTCCACAAATACTCAGGCAGGTTTTACCTCTTTATGATTACTGATTACACAGTATATATTAATGTGGACACTGATTTGCTATGTATCTTTGTTAAACCAACTTATGAAACACCTTTCAAATGACCAAGCATAACCAAATGCAAAACTTAACCATACAAATCGTGATTGTAAATATAGTATAAATTAGTGACACAAAGATTTTCATCCTTCTTCCTTTTAAGGAGGGATAACCTAGTTGATTCACTCTCTAAGGAATCACTAAGATGGACAATATCCTATTGATATAAGTCCCTAATGAGTTTAGCTCATTTGTTCTAAGTAATAGAAGTATATTTAATTAAAATGATTTTAATATTGGATGAAGAACAAACTGCAAACTATACTCTAGACCAGTGCCTATCCCTTGGGAAAAGAGTCAATGAAAACATGAATCAACAGAGATAAATTAATAGAGATACTGTAGAGTGCCTTAAAAACTACATGCAACTGAGATAGAGTGCCTTACAAACTATCCTCTCATATACATACATCTGCATCAAATCCTTATCACAATGCTTTTCTCTCTGAAATCATCTATGA
>MU223183.1:1095950-1107900 GCA_018584345.1 Thuja plicata | reverse complement strand
AGGTGTATTTCAAATGCCTTACAAGTAAAACACACTAGAGCACAAACAAAATGCAAAGAGACAAGATAATATGAAAGAGGGAAAACTACACTGTATTCTATTAATGGATTCTGTTTCAACACATCCAAACAATAAGCCTTTAGAATATACAAAAAAATAAAAGTATAACTTACAATAAAATTTCATCAGACCAATAGGGACCTGCTCTGGGCATCTGCAGGAAAAAACCAGAATAGAGTAGAGGAAAGGAACCCTTACAACTGAGAAAAGAAGAAGATATATAGAAGAGAAGAAACCCTAAAGACTATGTCTGGCAAACACCTGTCCTTCTCTCAAATCTAATTTGCACTCATTCCTTCTTTTCCAAAAAAATCTAATCCTTCTCGGTGACTTCAAAAATTTGATTTTACTTGCATTCCAAGTCTTCAAAATATCTGATTGATTTAATCAATTTTTAACTCCACTTGTCTTTTTAAAATCTGATTTTATCCTCATTATAACTCTTTCATTCTGCCACTGAGAAGCTTCCCAAATCTGATATCATTTGCAAAATATCTTTGAAATCTGATCATATTCTCTGCTCAAAAAACCTTCGGGAAAGCTCCAATAAATCTGATTTTACAAATAAAATATATGTGCATTTTGTCTCTTCTTTCTCTGCAAATCTGATCTCCTTAATTTGATCTTCATTGTGTCCAAATTTGCCATTATTCTGCAAAAGATCTGATTTCCTCTATGTTGAAAATTCTTGCCGGAATGCATTTTCAAATCTGAAAATAAAATACATTTGCCAGAAACTATACCTTTTCCTATGTTTAACTATGCATATAACTTTAATTTTTCCATTTAATATAGTTTCTATACACTTTAGCCTTTAATTTGCCTTTAATATTCTTCTTTGATTTTCACTTTAAACTATAGCAAATTCTTTTAATTCTGTGCATTGAAATTTCTCATTTTCTTTAATTTTCTGCATATTATGCCCATATTCCACCAGATTTTGACACTTGTCACATGTTGATTTGCTACTCTAAACTGGCCTTTTAACTCACCTTTTAACCCTAGTCATCTTTTCCTCTTTGTCGCTAAGTCTCTTGAACTTTTTCTTAACCTTCCATCCATTTGGAGACTTGGAGACTACCTTTAGTCTCTAAGTCTCTAGATCTTTACTTAACCACACCTTAACTGCACTTTAACCATGATCAACCTTTTTATCATTGTCTCTAAGTCTCTTGAAGTTTTCATTAACTTTGGTTAGATCTGGAGACTTGGAGACTAGCCTTTAGTCTCTAAGTCTCTAGATGATTTTCTTGGCTTTGGAGACTTGGAGACTTGGAGACAAGGAGACTAACTTTATGCATTTTTACTCCAAAATAATGGGGCCCACTAGAATTTCAAAATTTCAACCATGAGACCCATTAAATTGCCTCTTTTTTATTTCTTCAAATCATATTCTAAGTGTTGGAGCATATAAATGTTAAAAACTTTCACAACCCCATGCATGTGGGATATATCTTTATGCATTTTTGAAACTTTGTTATTTCTGCAATACTTAGAGAGCCATAAATTTTTCGTTTCAACTCTGATTTGGCTCAAATTTTTACTGTAGATTTTTGGCATGGTTGTTTCAAATATATCCAAAATTCAGCCCAACCCAGATCATAGATTTTGAGATATGATAAAAAATGTAGCTGGCTATGCACTTGCATTTTCAGAATTTCTGAATGTTTCCTCCAAGTGCTGCTCACAAAAGGCCTTGTCTTCTTGCCTTTTAAAACCAACAATCTCTTCCATAGGCTTGGGCTCCCCTCTCTGTGGATTCACTTTGCGATTTAAAGCTAAATTTTTTTAAAAAACTCTCCTCCTTGGCTGGGCACAACATGCTCTCTATTGTCATTTGAAATGTTTTTTAAATTTCTTCCATAGTCAACACACTGGAATGCCACTTTAGTCTTTGACATACCAAAATTCAATCAAATATGCAACTTGGATTACCCAACTGGCAATTACTTAAAATCAAATTTTATAATCTTGCATTTTTTCTAATTTTGCACTCAGCAAATATGCAGAAATTGGATTTGAAATCAAGTTGGGAAAGTGAACAACTGGATTGGTATGAGTCTGAAACTCTTCAAATGGGTACACTTTCATGTTTTCAACATGGGGGAATATTCAATTATGCAATGCATTCAACTGGGTACAATTTGCAGAAGCTCAAAGTAGGCTAGTTACAACAATTTGACAATATAATCAGCATATGCAAAAAAGGATAAGTGCTCAAAACAAGACATCACTAAATGACTCAAAACTTGAATCTGATGATCTGGGATGTCTTCTTATGTCTAAACAAGAGTGATGAACACCTGATATGCATGAAAAGCTTTAGAATTGCATTTGGGAAAAAAGGCTCAAAAGTTCTCATAAGGGGCCAAAATACAAATTTTTTAACAAGGTACTCAAAAACCTTATTGTATTTTTGAGTACCAACAACTAGAAAGATGGAGTTGAACTGCCTAGTGAATGTGGCTACTCACTAGTCAACCCATTAGGGAGATCCGGTCTTAAGGACACCTTCCAACCTTAAGGGATCAAAACATTGTAAATTGAAATTGGAGGGATCAAGAGATCCATATAAATTTAAATTTGAGGGATCAAGAGATCCTATAAGGTAAAAATCCATGCTTTAAGGATTAGTCTTTAATCCATTAAGGGAAAAAGTCTTAAGTTTTGAAATATCTTTTGAAAGTACATGTGTGCCAAAAGTGAGTAGAGCGTATGCCCCCATGTTAAAGTCATTGATAACACTTTAACAGGAGCAATGGCTTGAACATAAACATAAACAACTCTACTAATTACATTTCCACTACAAAATGCCCCCAAACGAAGACAAATCAAGGGAAATACCACATAAACATACAAAGAACACAGAAGGGATCTACCTACTATGGGGTTAGTATGATCATAGGATAATATGTATATATAGATATAATATTATTGCAAATGAATTGACATCATTCCCCAAAGAAAGTAAAACTACAATTACAATGGAGGGAAGAAAACTCAAGAGTTACAAAGAAGAATTTTTTCAGACCACAGCATGGAGACCAAAAAGAATCAGTGCTACCATGTCACAGAGCCAAGCGGACTACACATGGAAAAAAATTATGAACAATAGCACAAGTACAACATAACATGAAAACTACATATAGAAGAGTAAAGATACATTTAGAGGAATTGTACAATAGGTTTGATTCCTTTATCACATTGTACCAATAAAGTAACAAGGGTTGTATAAAAGAGTCTAACAAAAATTTAGCAAACACATTACGGGAGAAGCACAATACATTAGGAAAAGACAAAAAGGACTACCATGAAGGACAAGACAATTAAGCACACCGCATACCATCCCCATCTTGGTTTATATAATTTAGGGAAGGTGGAAAACTCGCAAGAGGGACTATATCAAATATAGTAGGAATAATAGCTAGTTCCAAACAAGGATCCTCTTGAGAATCATGATGTTCGATACTAGGTGTAATTATCAATTGAGTTGAAATCATATGAGGTAAATCAGTATCAAGATCAATGGTCTCATATTCATCACCAGGATCAATAGGATCATCAAGAGTATCCTCCCCATCAAGATTAATTAAAATAGGATCTAAGATGAGGATAGGATCATCGTACTCATTCATCTTAACATCATTATGAACATTAACTTCTTCCAACACATGATGCATAGGTTGTTCAAAAGAAGGTAAATAATTTTGAAGAACAGAAGCATGAGCCCTAGCATTAGCTTTAAGCTTCTTACAATGTTCATTAGTATATTTGTTACATTTTTCTTAGTTTGACACATGTTGAGAACTAGGAGGAATAACAACTGGTTCCTTCTCAGGTTCTATAGGAGGATTGGTAGGATTCATAGTAGGCTGAGAAGTGAAACTGGGAGGTTGAGTAATAGATATAGCTATAATGGATAAAAGAGGTATAGAAGGAGTGGGAAAAAGACCACAATTAAGATCTATCCAAGGCATGCTTAACTCAACAGTATTGCAATGTTTTATAGGCTTGATATGAATGAAAAAGGTTATCAAGGTGAGGAAGACATGAATTAGGTAATGAAGGCTAAAATAAATCAAGAGTAGCACAATATCTAGGCCTAGAAGGTTGATACAAACTATGATTAATTCTTTTCACTTCTCCATTATGAATGAACTTAATACACTTATGAATAGGAGAAGCAATAGCATGAATAGAAGTTATCCAAGGTAAACCAAATTTGACTTGAAATTGATTAGAAGTAGGAATGACAATGAAGATAGTATCGAGAACTTTACCACAAAGCTCAACAGGAAAGTTAATAGAACCAAGTACAGGATAGAGAAAACCATTAAAGTTTTGGATCCATGCATTAGATGTATCATAATAATCATGTTGTAGGTTTTTTATAAAAATGTTTTCCTCAATAATGACATTTATTAAAGATGTGGGATCAAAAAGACAACCACACATAGGTATCTTAGCAATCCTAGCATAAATATAAAGGGGACCATCAGGAGCCTTAATAGTCTCAGAATCATCAAAGGTGATTGAGAGTTCCCAAGGTCGTTTATCCTGAGTTTGTTTTTGAGGTTTAGGTGGAAATTAAAGTTGAAGTGGAGGCGAAGGATCTTGAATAGTAGGTTGAGGTGAAATAGTGCACTCCACATGATTAACAATGTGATTGAGATCATCCATCTTTGAATCATAAAAAATATCCACAGAAGATGGTTGAGCATTGATATTAGTATCATGTGTAGGTAAAGGATTTCTATAAATTAGAAGGTTTTGATTAGGAGGAGAGAAAGATTTGTTCCCATTACCATAAAAATTATCAACAGATAAAGCATTAGAATCGATTAAGTCTTGAACCTTATGCTTTAGAAAATAACATTTTTTAGTATCATGGCTATTCTGTCGATGGTAGTGACAAAAAGCTTTAGAATCAAAGGATTTTGATGCTATCATGGTAGGGAGAAGAAGTTGAATGGGAGGCAAGGTAATCATATTAGCACTTAACAATCTACTCATTATAGAATATAAAGATTCAGAGAGAGGAGTAAATGTATGATTAAAATGGAAAGCAGTGGATGTAGAAGTGCCATTGTTGGATGCAACAATAACTTGATCAACAACTAAATTTGTCTATTTATTGATCTTGACATAGTTGTTAGGTTTCTGAAACTTATTAGGATTAGGAGAAATGTCACTCTTATCAACTAGAACAGGAGCCATTGGAGTGTTGATCTCAAATTGACTCACTTGTAATTGATAATGATGAAGTGCTGCACAAAGTTGTTGAAAAGAGGTAAATTTAGTAAGCAAAATCTTATCTATAATATCCTTTTGTAAATTTGAAATAAACGTATGTTGAATATCAATATCAGGAACAAGATAAGAAATTTGAGCATATAAATACTTAAATCTACCAATAAAATTTGTCAAATTTTCCTTAATGTTTTGTTTACAATGCATTAAATTTGTTAAGGACACTTGCAGACCAATGTTATTTTGAAATTTTTGGATGAAGGTATTAGAAAGTTTAGGAAAAGTATCAATAGAATAAGGAGGTAAAGAACAATACCATTATAAGGCCTTATCACGAAAAGTTCTAGCAAACAACTTAGCTAAAATCCTATGGTCATGAGCATAATCACTACAAAGGATTTGAAATACTTTAACATGAGTAAGAAGATCTCATTTACCATTTTAATTCTCAAGATGAGGCATATCAGCTTGCTGAGGGATAATAGCATGAATAATGTCTAAGGATAAAGGACTACCCATGTCACATGTAGGAATGCTAAACTTGGAGTGGGTTATGTTGGTTGTATTCCTAGTTCTGGTGTTTACCCTAAAATTTTTGATATCTTCATGACTGAGAAGTGCACAAAATCTAAAAATGTCTCCAAAGCTACAAGGTCCCTGAGAAAATTCCATGTTATTAGGTCAAAATTTAGAGAAATGGTCAAAAACCCTATATTAGGTTTCATTATATGAAAAAGTGTTAAAAAACCCTAGATAAGTTAATCTGGTTTATATTTTTGAGTTAATTTTTGAAAAGCTTAAGTTATAAAAAGCTCATGTGCTTTTTAAGGTTAGTCACCTAGTCTCCTAATGTTAAACAAATATTCCATTTCATAACAAGACTTAGCGATTTACTTTGTCTGGGATATCTCTAAGTAGAAAAGAATATACTTTATAAGTCATGAGACTTAGCGATAAGCCTTTGTTGGGAAGTCTCTCAATGAAGAAAACATGATCTAGTGACATGGAGACAAAAGGATTAAGTTGTGGTGTCACACAGTATATCTTGTAGTTAGTAAATTATCATGAGACTTAGCGATTCCTATAGTCGCGGGGTCTCCAGATCAGAACATAGTTAGTGATAAGTTAAAAGGCTTCAGTCACCATGTCTCCAGATAAAAGGTATGTTAAGTAAAAGGTTTAGAGACTTGGCTAAAAAATGCAAATTGAAATGAAATATACAGTGGTCGAGTAGTCATTGGTCAAACTTGATAAGTCAAAATTCTTCTAGCAACTTGGAGACAGATAACTAAAGATGAGACACGTGTCCAAAGTGAATAAAGAAAAAGGCATCGGTCGCGTGGTCTCCAAATGGAAAAGTATCATCTGGAAATTAAGAGACTAAAAAATGTAAAGGTATGTATTTCACTTTGGTCACGTGGTCTCCAGATGATTTAGGGTTTCAAGAATGTATTCAATGACTTGGCGGAGCCGTCAGATGCAAAATAAGATAAGATCAACGGTAGTCGCTGAGTCTCTATAAAATTTACATAGAGAAAAAATGTTCTCACAACATTGAGACTGAGCCTTAGTCTTGTAGTCTCTAAAGTGAATTTAAAATGAAATGATAAAATAAATTTTCATAAGCCTTGTCGCTAAGTCTCCAAAGGAAATATGAAAGAGCAGTTTTATTCAATGATTAAGTGACTAAGGGTTGTCGCGGGGTCTCGTAAAAAAAAAGAAGCATTCAGAGACTTAGCAATTAGAGTTTAATATATGAAAAGGTAACTGTAGTCATGGGGTCTCCAAATAAACTCAGAGTTAAGCTATTCTTCTTGCAACTTGGATTCTTTTAGCCGCATGATCACCAAGAGTAAACCATAGTTAAGCTGAGGTAAAGAGAATCATGCAGTCACCAGATCTCTAAAATAAATTTGAGTTATGAGATTTGATCAGCGACAAGGAGATAATGCATAGTTTCTAGGTCACCAGATATGAAAAGTGATAGTTATAAATGGTAGTTGCTGACATGACAATGTGGAAATTCATCGACCAATAGGAATGAAGAAGATTAATGACTATGTGAAAAAGGTAGCTGAGATGTCTGATAAAGAGCCAATCATATCAAAATATGACTCTGTTAGAATTTTATAATGGTTTTTTCTAAATTGTACTCATTTGAATTTGATTTCTTGTCACATTCATGAGCTATGGCTAGGATTTCAATTAATACCACAACATGTAAACTTGAAGGTGGAATTGATTGATTCTTCAATGATGAGCTAAGTACTTTGTAAAATTACCATAAAGGGATGATCTTAGGTTTGTTTTCATTCATCATGCATCCATAATTTCAGAGTGGAAAATTTGCTAGGTTTTCTGTGTCCAAGAACAAAGAATTGTTAATTTAGTAAAGTTTTTATCAATTTCAGGGTGATCATTCAGTTTTCAAAATTCTTGAATTATCTTCAGTGCACAGAGAAGGGTAAGGTGTCTTGAGAGAATATTTTTTCCAATATTGGTGAAAAGGAAGTGGAGAACAGAAAAAAATGAGTAAAGCAGTTAGTGTGGCATCTACCAGTGGGAAGAGTGATGAGGTGGATGAAGATGCTAAGGGAAAGAGGAACTTCTCTGATGAATTTTTGAAGCTGTTACCTGGATCTACACAAAACAAGAGGGAAAATGCCAACATATTGGTAGATGAGTACTGCAATATTAGAGATGCTTAGACACTAGGGTCTATAGGTTTTTCTCTTTACAATTAATTTTATAAGAATGCTGATAAGGCCATACCAATATCAAACCCTTGGACTAGTGGTTTGGCTAGGTTAATTGTTCCTAATATCTTCATAGATGTAGACCTATTCCTAGGTCTAGCAAACCACTATGACCCCTTGTAAAAATCAATTAAAAAGAGTGATGGTACCGCATTGTTAATTCTGAATGGGAATTCTTTTATGCAAGCTTTCAGCTTGTATAGTACTATGTCTACTCAAATTAATCTAACAAAGCAAGAGGAAAGATATAGGTTACAGTCTGGGATTGCTAGGAATCAATTACAGAAACATATCCTTAAAGAGGTCAAAAATCATATTGTCCCTTTGCCAGGAACTGCACCTTATTATTTGAAGGATTTACATTTTTATATCAAATACATTGCATATGCTTTGTGTAAGGTGTTGGGTAGAGATGGAGGAGCTGAGAAGATAAATGCTGGGATTTTGATGATGATTTTGGATTTACAAGATGTGCATTCTAGCACCAGCTATGACTACATCCAATATATCATTGACAGGATGCATGAAGGGTTTGTGGCCATATAGAAGAAGGATAAATATCCCAAATTTTTACACTATTCTATTCTGATGCATCTTTTATTACATTTTAATTATGACATCATGGATGTAAATAATTTAAATCCCTAGAGAATTTTTCATGACCGACCTAATCCTATCCAATTTTGGATTAAGATATGGAATTTCACTTCCAAGGACTGTGATTTCTGCAGATTTGAAAACTGGATTGTTTACCCTTTGATGTAGAGTTTGGGTGTCAATAAGACTAGACTTCCAATAAAAGTGTTACAACTATTAAGACCATGTGAGTATTTTGACAAGTGGGAAGGTGATCACAATTGGGGAGACTTCTTTTTAGAGGAGAAATTCACTATGATTAGAGTGTATGGATGCACACATCCTCCCCATGTCCTACCATATTATGTGCCATCAAGAGTTGCATCAATGGAATTTATTTGGCAGCTTTTTTTAACTGATAATGAACACTTTGCACCACATAGAAAGGGGATATTAACACCTAGGTAGTTCAAGATATTTCAATTTATAATTGGCAAAGGTGCTATTGATTTAGTAAGTAAGTGGTTGGAAAGTTGTAAGATGGGAGTAGCACTGTATAGGTATATTGATCCAGAGGGATTCATTGCAGGAGCTAAGAAACTCCCAACTCTACCATACCAAATACATATGTACATGGTGATTGTGTGGAGGAGGATGCTACTAGGAATATAATTGATGAAGAAGAAGTGAGGAATAGAAGAGAAAAAATACAAGAGCTGTTGAATTTAGAAAAATAGATAAAAAGAAATGGATTAGCATTTGGAGGTTTTTACCTTGATTTGCCATATTTTGATAAAATCAAAGCTATGCTGGACAACTTTTACACACTCTGTGAACAGTTGGATAGAGTTCTAGATGTAAAAAAGGGAGGACAAGAACCTAAATATTCAGAGTCTGAATATGAAAGTGAGAGTGAAGAAGAATATATTAGTCCACCTCACATAGATCAACTACAACAAAATGTTGCAGGAGAACTTCAGGTACAAGGAGAAGAGGGACACATTATAGATTTAACTGAAGTTGCTCAACCTGATGATATAGAAGAGCCTTCTTCTAAGAGGCAAAAGATTGATCTTGATCAGACATCTCATGATCAAACTTACATAAGAAAAGAGTGAAAAAAGGATAAAGTAAGTGCTCTTGTTCCTGGTAACAGAGTATATGATCATAATTTGAGAAAGGAAATCAAAAAAGGAAAGAAACTGCAACAAGAGGTAGAATAAAACATAGAATGGCCTCTTAGAACATGTATAGATGAGAGATTGATCCATCAACAACAATTCTTGCAAGATGATGATTTCATTAAAACTGATGAATTCAAAGATTTCCTTAGATGATGAAAGAAGGAGGAGATCAGAGAGAAATTGAGAATAGCTGGGGAAGAAGCAGTAACAAATGAGGCTCTCTTAGCTTTATAGTCATATGATCTTGAGACTGAAGACATCACTCCTAAAGAAGCCAGAAAATTAGTGTTGGAAAGTGGCATGTTGCTTGTTGAAGGTTGGGACTTAGCTTCAGCATTCATAATAAATCAAATAAGAAAGAAATTAGATTTAAAGATGACCACTGAGATTCAAATGGGTGATATGATCAAGGGATTCAGATATAGTCCTAATTCCCAAGCATTTTCCATATGGATTCTATGTCCTAAGGACTAGAAGCCTCAATTGCTAAATATTCAAGAGAGCATGGTGGGAAACCAAATGGTATGGACAATCCAAAACATAGGTGATCTAGAAATATCTCAAATAATGACACATTGGGCACATTTGAATGAAGATAAGACAAATCAATTGTCTGAGAAATGTGGTGTCCTAATAGAGGAAGCTAGTGCCCTAGCTAAGGATAGAGAATTGTGTCACATCAAGATTCATCAACAAGATAAGGTAATTGCTGAATTAACTAAACAATTGTGTGAAAAGCCAGAAGTGGTATATGTACCTTCAAAACAGCCTCCACAAATAGAAGAAAAGGTTGAAATAGGGGAAGAAGTAAAAATAGATGATATGGCTAAGAAAGATAATGAAGTTGCCATAAATGCATTGTTGAATATACTTCAACATAGGATTGATATCTTAAAAGATAAAACTGATATAATCCTAAATGTATATAATAAGTTACCTACTTTACATATTGAGGTGACAGGGTACATCTCCATTTTGACTCCTTTTTTCATAACATGGTCTTCAAGGATACAACTATTTGAGAGGTTGGCTTCTTTATAGCCACATAGGCCAGATCTGCTAGAGATCGTGACAGAGGTAGAGGATGAGATCAAGAAGATAAATGTGACTTTAAATTTCTTTAAAGGTAAATTAAATCAGATAGAGGCAAAGATGAGCATGTTTGGACCAAGTTTCAATAGATTTGTTCCTCCACTAAAAGGATAAGATGATCAGATTAAGGCCTTGGAGGCCTGGAGAAATGAATTTAACAATAGACTGCCTAGTAAAGAGGCATTTATTATAGATTTTGATCTTGATATAGAAGGTTTTAATAAAATTTTGGATGAGGCTTTTAAAGTAGAGACTGACATTAATAAATTCTTAGTTGATGTCAAAGGCATAACTGATGTTAGATGGGAAAGGTAGAAAGCACAACTATAGAGTATTCAGAGCTTCAATTGGCCTATGGAGGAGGATGTGATAGCATGGGATTTAAAGACAAAATCAAATAAAAAGAAGCCTATTGAAATAGAAGAAGAGATCTTGGATGAAGAATAAAAAGGAACACTTGGTGCCTGATCATTAAGCACAGGGAGGTTAGTAATCATAAAAGACAAATGTAGGTTAGCCTGAAATAGTGGTCACTTGGTCTCAATATAAATATTAGATACCATTAAGAAAAGGTGCTAGAATTCATGTGAAGACAAAAGAAGATTAGATTTCATCCCTTATTCTTGTTTTCCCACCGCTTGAACATTCTTGTTTTTTTGTCTTTTCTATGTTTTTAGGGTTAGGTTCCTTAAACCATCTGAAGCTTGTTGCATCCTTTCCTTAAGGATTCCAAGATGGTTTAAGACCTATATATATAGATCAAATGTAATAGTTTTGGAGAGAGATGAAATATATTGGCAAGCCAGACTTCTAGATTTCAGTCTATGTTTTTTGAGCTTTTAGCCTTGATATGTATTGAAGCAAAAATTTATGAATAAAATACAATACAACTTTATTCCATATTATTATTGTCTCTTTTCTTATTGAGTGTACTCTTTTATGTTTAATTTGTAAGGCATGTTAAGCATATTGGCTACAAGGTAGCTATCTAATTATTTGCAAGTTTCTTCTAAGGGGAGAATTAAACTTTGT
>MU223183.1:1080612-1095900 GCA_018584345.1 Thuja plicata | reverse complement strand
TGTCTCTTTTCTTATTGAGTGTACTCTTTTATGTTTAATTTGTAAGGCATGTTAAGCATATTGGCTACAAGGTAGCTATCTAATTATTTGCAAGTTTCTTCTAAGGGGAGAATTAAACTTTGTGAGTTGTTTCAAAGAGTACATCAGTAATTGAGGATTTGATATAACATTGTGGGAGTGATAGGGTAATTTGTAAGGCACTTTACCTGAGTTGTATGTAGGTCGTAAGGCATCCCGTTAGGGTTTTTTCTTGCAGGGCCTCTAAAGATGCTTGAATACTTAAAAACTCTATGACTCCCAATGCCTTTGATACTCTGACTCAAGCAAGAGAAAACACTAATTGATGAGGTATTATGATAACACTGGGGATACCTATTATTACCTCCTTTTTTGAGATCCACTGACTCAGGCAGGTCTTACCTATGACTGATTACTGACTTGACAGTATCTTTAGAGTGAATTTTACTTATGTGCTGAATGCTCTATTTTTAGATGGACATGTATATAACAATGCAAATAACTATAAATATTTTGAGAACAAGCTTGACAATCCAAATCAATATCTTAATGATAGTAGACAACAACATAATAGGGAATTTCATACTTCTTTCCTTTTGCAATTCTTGTGAATCTAGGAGGAATAACCTATTGATTTACTCTTTAAGAAATAAACAAACTTCAACTGTAATCACATATGAGTACAATTGATTCTACACAAATGTTCTTGAAAGTAATTGGTTTAAATGATATTGAATATATGGATGATGATAGATTACCAAACCAATTCCTAGACCAGTACCTATCCTTGGGCTTATACAGTTAATAAATGAAGATCCACAAAAAAATAGAATAAAATACTGTAAGCTGCCTTACAACCTACATGCAATTCGGATAAGAATGCCTTACAAACTATCCTGTCACCTCTAAAATACTGTATCAAATCCTCAAGTATTGTTATGCTCCCTGAAACTACTCACAAAACTTAGTTCTTTCCTTGAAAGAAACTTGCAAGTAATTAGATAGTTACCTTGTAACCAATATGCTTAAAGATGCCTTATAGATTTAAAGACAAAAGAGCATACACAACAAGTAAAGAGACAACAATAAAATAGAGTAAAACTGCACTGTATTTTATTCATATGTTTCTGCTTGCTTCAATACAGGAAAAGCTTAAAAAAGATTGAAGACATAGACACAAATCAAGAAAGTCTAATTTTCAATATATTTCATCCTCTTTAGCTTTTACCAATTTGATCTATATATAGGTCCTTAACCATCTTGGAATCCTTAATGTTAGGATGCAACAAGCTTTAGATGGTTTAAGGAACCTAACCCTAAAAGTACAAAAAAGACAAAGAAACAAAATGTAGAAGCGGTGGAGAGACAAAAACAAGGAATGAAATCTGATACTCTTTGTCCTTTTCTAGAATCTGGCTCCTCTGTCTGATAGTATTCAAGATAGCTTCTAATATTTATATCAAGGTTAAGTGACTACCATTACAGGCTAACTTACACTTATCCTTAGTAATAACTAACCTCCCTGTGCTCAATGGTCAGGCACCAAGTGTTCCCCTTCATTCTTCATCATAGATTTCCTCCTCTACCACATGCTTCTTCTTCTTGGGCTTGGTCAACAGGTCCCATGCTGTCACTTCATCCTCTGCTGGCCAATTAAAGCTCTATGTACTCTGGACTTGTGCCTTCTATCTTTCCCATCTGACATCTGTAATGCTTTTAACATCCATTAAGAATTTATTCATGTCAGTCTCTACCTTGAAGGCTTCATCCAAAATCTTATTGAAACCTTCCACATCTAAATCAGATCTTGAAATAAATGCCTCACTACTGGGCATTTTGCTATCAAATTCACCTCTCGAGGCCTCTAAAGCCTTAACTTGATCATCTTCTCCTTTCAAAGGAGGAACAAATATATTAAAATTCAGAGAAAATAGGCTTAACTTAGCTTGTACCTAATTCAAATTACCCTTAAAAAATGACAAGGCTATATTAACCTTTTTGATTTCATCTTCAACCTCAGTTACAACCTCAGGTAAATCTAATCTTAGAGGCTGCAAATAGGCAAGTTTTTCAAACAATTGAACCCTAGGAGACCAATTAATAAAATAGGGGTTTAGTGTAGCAATGTACCCTATTACTTCTATGTGTAAGGTGGGCAGTTTATTATAAGCATTCAAGATGACATCTATTTTATTTTTGAGTATGTTAATCCTATGCTGCAAGATGCATTTAAATGCACTTAGGGCTATCTCATTTTTATTCTGGCCCACATCTTCCTTTTCAACTACTTCCTCTAATTTTTCTTTCTCCTCTATTTGTAAGGGCTGTTCTGGAGGCACATAAACCACTTTAGGTTTCTCTTCTAGTTGTTTCAGCAACTCAGTAATTGGCTTATCCTGCTGATGTATCTTTATATGGCACAATTCCCTATCCTTGGCTAGGGCACTGGTTTCCTTAATTAGAATGCTACACTTCTCAAACAATTATTTTGTCTTGTCTTCATTTAAGTGAGCGAAATGAGTCATAATTTGAGAAATTTCTAGATCTCCAGTGTTCTGCATAGTCCAAACCATTTGGTTCCCCACCATGCTCTCTTGAATATCTACTAGTTGAGGCTTCTGGTCCTTAGGACATAAGCTCCACATGGCGAAGGCTTGTGATTTTGGACTATATCCAAATCCCTTTATCATATCACCCATTTGACCTCACTTGCCAATTTTAGGTCTCGCTGCTTCTTGATCTGGTCAATAATGAATGCTGAGGCTAAGTACCAGCCCTCAACAAGCAAAATGCCACTATTTAAAACCATTTTCCTTGCCTCATCTAGAGAGACATATTCACTATAAGGGTCATAGGCTTGTAGAGATAACAAAGCCTCATTTGTGACTGTTTCCTCTCCATCTACCTTCAACTAAGCCCTTATCTGTTCTTTCTTGTGCCATCTCAGAAAATCCTTGAATTCATCAGTCTTGAAAAAATTATCATCACTCAAAAATTTCTGCTGATGCAACAACCTCTCATTAATACATGCCTTGAGAGGCAAATCTATATTTTCTTCCTCAGGCTATTGCTTCCTCTTCCCCTGTCTAATAATATTCCTTATCTTATGATCATACAATATTTTTCTAGGAATGAGGGTACTTATTTTATCTCCTTTCTTCTCTTGCCTAACAGAAGAAGTTTGACCATGGTCAACTTTTTTCCTCTTAGTAGCAGGCTCTTCTACATCATCTGGTTGAGAGACCTTAGTTAGGTCAATGATGTGGCCTTGTTCTCCTTGTGCCCATGCTACCTCTACAACATCCTGTTGAGGTTGGTTATATTGAGGTGGATGGGCATAATCACCATCACTATCACTCTCATATTCTAATTCTGAATATTCAGGCTCCTTTTCTCCTTTTTTATCCAAATTATTATCCAATTTTTCACAGAGTACTTAAAAATTATCAATCATACCCTTAATCCTATCAAAATAAGGAAAATTAGGGTAAAAGCCTACAAAAGACAACCCATTTCTCTTTATTTGTTTTTCAAGATTCAACAATTCTTGAATCCTCTCTCTTGTTGTTCTTATCTCATCTTCATCAAGAAGATTTCTTGTGACATCCTCTTCTACACAGAAACCATGCACATTTGTATTGGGGATGGTAGGAGTCAAAAGTTTCCTAACTCCTGCCATGAATCCCTCAGGGTCAATATATTTTTATGATTCTGCCCTCATCTTGCAGCTCTCCAACCATGCACTCACTTGATCTATAACACCCTTTTCAATGGTAAAGTTAAAGATCTTAAACTATTCAGGGGTTAAGGTCCCCTTCCTATGTGATGCAAAATGTTCATTGTATGCCAACAATAGTTGCCAGATGAACTCCATGGCAGCAACTTTGGATGGCACATGACAGGGTAAGATATGAGGTGGATGTGTGCATCCATATACCCTAATCATGGTAAAATTTTCTTCCAAGAAGAAATCTCTCCAGTTTTGATCACCCTCCCACTTGTCCACATACTCACAAGGTCTCAATAATTGCAGCACCTTTACTAGGAGTCTGGTTTTGCTGATACCCATGCTCTGCATTAATGGATATACAATCAAATTTTCAAATCCACAAAAATCATAGCCCTTGGATGTATAATTCCATATCCTAACCAAAAACTGAATAGGATTAGGCTTGTCCTGGAAAATCCTCTGAGGATTCAAGTTATTCACATCCATAATCCCATAGTTAAAATGCAACAACAAATGCATCAGGATGGAATAGTGGAAGAACCTAGGCTCCTTCTCCTTAGGGTCCTTCACCTTCTTTAGTGTAGCTACAAATCCTTCATGCATTTTGTCAATAATGTGCTGTATGTAGTCATAACTGGTGCTAGAATGCACCTCTTGCAAGTCTAGTACCATCATCAAAATTCTGGCATTTATTTTCTCTTCCCCTACATCTATCCCTAACACTCTACATAAAGCATAGGCAATATACTTGATATAGAAATGTAAGTCCTTAAAGTAGTAGGGTGTAGTTCTAGGTATAGGAGTAAGATGGTTCCTAACCTCTTTAAGCACATGCTTATGTAATTGACCCCTAGCAATATCAGGTTTTAACCTATACCTCTCCTCTTGCTTAGTAATGTTTATCTTGGTAGACATGGTACTGTATAAGCCAAAGGCTTGCATAAATGAATTCCTATTTAACATTAATAGGGTAGTACCATCATTTTTCTTGATTGTCTTAGACAAGGAATCATAGTGGCTGGCAAGACCTAAAAAAAAGTCTATATCTATATAGACATCAGGGACAATTAACCTAGCAAGACCACAATTCCAAGTGTTTGACACTGGGATGGCCTTATCAGAATTATTATAGAAGTAACTTTAAAGAGAAAAACCTATTGATCCCAGAGTGGAAGCATCTCTGATCTCACAGTAGTCATCTGGCAACAGATTTGCATTAGCCCTCTTGTTCTGTGTAGACACCAGCAACAACTTCAAGAACTCATTAGAGTAATTCCTTTTCCCTTTTGCAACATCATCTACTTCATCACTCCTTCCACTGGTTGAAGCCACACTGACAACATTACTCATCTTGTTCTGTATCAACCTCCTCTCTTACCAATATTGAAACAAATCTATGCTAAGAACTCACTTCTCTTCTCTATTCACTGCCTAACATTTTAGGAAACTTGATAACTGGATAATTACCCTGCAACTGATCAATCTCTGCTTTCTAAAAAAAAAAAGACCTAGCATTTCTTCGCTCTGTAATTCTGAGAGTATGATAAGGTGAAAATGAACTTTCGATCAACTCTTTATGGTAACTATTCTAAGTACATAGCTCATCATTGGAAAGACAATCAATTTTTCTTTCAATTCAACATGCTGTGAAATTAATTGAAATCCTAGCCGTAGCTCATGACTATGATAGGAAATCAAAATCATATATGTGTGTCTTCAGAAAAACCCTTATAAAATTTGAAGAGGGTGACATGTCTTCATATGATTGGTTTTCCATCAGACATCTCAGCTAACCTTTTTCATATATTAATTAATCCTCTAGATTCTCATTGGACACTAAATCTTCCACATTGTCATGTTAGCAATTGCTGCCTTTTATGGTTTTCCATATTCAGCGACCACGCGACTGTGCAGTATTTCCTTGTCACTGATCAAACTTCTTAACCCTCAAATCTCCTAGAGACCTAGCGACTATGTGATTTTGTTTACTCAAGGCTAACCAGATTTAAGTTCTAGTGGTCACATGACTAAATGAATCAAAGTCGCTAGATGGAAATCTTAACCTGGAGTTTATTTGAAGACCCCACGACTGAAGGTTATCTTTACCTTCAACTGTTATCTCCAAATCGCTGAATGTTTATTTTTCTTTACGAGACCCTGCGACCAACCTTTACCTTTTGAGTTCAATTCAGAAACTACGTGACTAAAGGTTATCTCATTGTCGTGAGCATTTTTTACTATCATACACTTTTGATAAAGACTTAGAAACTATTGTTGATCTTTTGTCCTTCTACATCTGACAACTCTTCTAAGTCGCTGAGTATTTCTTTAAAAGATTTTAATCATTCGGAGACTACGTGACAATACCTTTAGTCTCTTAATTTCCAAATGACTCTTTCCTTTTGGGAGACCATGTGACTAGCCTTTATCATATCATTGTAGACACATGTCTCCTTTAATTGTTTGTGTCCAAGTCACTGAGTAAAAACTAACTTAGCACTTTTAATCCAGCGACCACTTGACTGTCCTATATTCTAAACTACTTGTGGTTTTTCACGAAGTCTCAACATCTTTCACTTAACTATCATCTTACTTGGAGACTACATGACACAAACTTTTTAACATATCACTTAACTGCACCCCAATTTGGAGACCCCGCGATTGAAGCAATCGCTAAGTCTCATAAAAATTTACTAACTGCTGGCTTCCTTGTGCGACACCATAACTTAACTATTTTCTTTAGTAATGCTTGGTGACATGTTTCTTCATTGGGAGACTTCGCGAATGAAGGGTTCTGCCAAGTCTCATAACACATAAGGAATATTCTATTTCTTTAAGAGACATCCTAACAATAGTTAATTGCCAAGTCACCTAACTAAATGGAATATGCTTTTGGGATCAAGTGACTAGGCGACCATCACAAAAGGCACATGACTTAAGTTTGTCAAAAAGGTAATGCAAAATTAGAAACTTGATTGACATTTTAGGGATTTTTTGCATTTTACTTAGAACAGAGCTTAGAGTTTTGGTTTTTTGCATTGCTCATGTAGATTTTGACCTAAAGACTCAAAAATTTCATAGGAATACTTAAAAAATGGGACATATTTTCTGACTTGTGATAGAAATTGGCATGAAGGTAACCAAACTTTTAGGGAAAACAATAAAACCTAGAATACAACCAACAGTGGCTCTATTTGAGGATTGACTAAACACAGTTTATGGCTAAGAACCATAGAATCTCTGGTTGCAGACCCTACAAAAAATGACAAGGACACAAACAAACCTAAAACAGAAAGGAAACTATTCACAACATTTATAAACACGAAGGGAAAGTATTCACAATATAATACATACTTACTTGTACATTACTTTGATTCTTAGTTAAATAAAGGCTTCAAGAATTTCCCATGCACAGGCAACTAGAAATTTTCTCCCTCCATATTCTTCAATAAATAAGAGTCTTTTCCAAAATTTTCTGAAATAATGAATGGTCCTAGCCATAAAGACTCAAATTTTTTGTGTTTAGCTTTGTCTTCTGCTCTTGCATTCCAGTGGAGAACTAGGTCACCAAACTGGAATTTCCTCTCAGTAGCCCTTTTATCAAAAAGGTACTTCATCTTTTGCTGCAACTTTATGTTTTCCTTTTGACTATTTCTCCTTGCTTCATCCAATTCTATCAACTGAATCATTCTATTTTTCATATTATGAGAAACATCTAAATGTTCTTCTTGTATAAATTGACATATTGGCAATAGATTGTTGATAGGCAATCTTGCTTGTAGACCATATACCAACTCAAATGGAGACTTACCAGTTGCCTTTTTAACTGTTACTTTGTCAGCCCAAAGTGCTATTTTCAACTTAGTATGCCATGTTCTTTTATTCTTTTCCAGAGTCCTTTTTAGTATCTTCAATATACTCTTATTAATAGACTCAGCTTGTCCATTAGCCTGTGGATGATATGGGGATGAATATGATATTGTAATCCCATATTTTTCACAGAAACTTGTCATTTCTTCCGATCTAAAACTCAAAGCATTATCCATTACTAACTTAGCAGGTACACAAAATCTAGTTATAATATTCTCCATGAGAAATTTAGTGACTACCTTGCTTGTTGCCAAATCTAGTTATAATATTCTCCATGAGAAATTCAGTGACTACCCTGCTTGTTGCTTTCTTTGTAGGGATGGCTTCAATACACTTGGTAAAGTAATTTTTGGCAACTAATATCCAACTATTTCCTCCACTAGAATTTTCCTAAAATTCACCAATAAAATCAATCCCCCACATAGTAAAAGGAGCTTTAGTACTAACTGGATTTAGCAACAAAGCACCAGAAAATTTTAACTTGTTAGAGAACCTTTGACATGGTTCACACTTCCTGACATGTTCATAAGTATCCTTGAAAAGAGTAGGACAATAATACCCAACCCTTAAAATCTTATGGGCAGTAGTCTTAGCAGAAAAATGACCCCCACATTCTCCTTCATGCATCTCACTCAAAACTTTCTCAGCTTGGTATTTGTCAAGGCATAACAATAGTACACCATTCTTATCTTTCCAGAACAAGTCACCTTGGATCAAAGTGTACCTTTGAGTTTGTAATTTCACATTTCTTTTCTGATTCTCATACAAATGACCAGGACACTTAGCATTTTTGAGAAAGAATAGAATATCAATATATAATGGTTGCCTTTCTATGCTGGTAATAGCTTGATCATGTAATTCTGTCTGATTTATCTATACTAGATCCAAATTCTCTTCCATCATGAGCTTTTCCAAGCCTTGTCATCTTATTAAATTTGTAATACAGATCTCAAAGTTGAATTCTTGAATTCTGGTGATCCACTTACACCTCTTACCAGTTACCTCTAACTGTGTAAGGATATCTTTTACTACTGAATGAGGAACATAAGCCTGGATTTTAGCACAAACCAAGTATGGCCTGAAAGATTTCATAGCTTTTACCAAGGCATAAGCCTACTTTTCCATTATTTCATAATTAAGCTCTGCAGCTTGCAAGGATTTACTGTAAAAAGCAATTGGATGTTCAAATCCTTGTTCATCCTTCTGAAGCAAAATAGCAGCAATTGTACGAAAAGATACAAAAGAAAACAAAGAGAAAGGCTTGGTATAGTTTGGAGATTTCAAAACTGGAGCCTCTTGTACTGCCTTTTTTATTTTTTCAAATGCTTGTTGGGCTTCTTCATTCCAAACAAATTTGGCATCTTTCTTTTGCAATTTTACAATTGGTTTAACAAATTCTGCAAAATTTGCTATGAATCTTCTGACAAAGTTGATCTTTCCTAAGAAAGATTGTACACCTTTTAAGTTCTTTGGAGCAGTCACTCTTTGAATTGCCTCCACTCTCTCAGTGTCTATTCTTACCCCTTCTCTAGACACTATATGTCCTAGCAACTTTCCCTCTTTTACTGCAAAATGACACTTCTTGGGATTTAGTGAGACACCATATTCTGATGCCTTATTAAAAATCTTACCCAAGTGATCACAGTGATCTACTGCCCTTTTAGAATATGTAGTCAAATCATCCTGATAAATGACCATGAATAAATCTATGAATTCTTTGAAAGCAACATCCATGGCCCTTTGAAAAGTTTCCCCTACATTTATCAACCCAAATGGCATTTTGATATACACATAAGTCCCCCATGGAGTAGTAAATGCAGTTTTATAGTGCTCTAATTCTTTAACTAAGACCTGGTTATATCCTGAGAAACCATCCATCATAGACAGTAACTCGTAACTAGTCACCTTATGCAACATTGCTTCCATATCAGGTAAGGAATAATTATCTTTCAATGAAGCAATATTTAGATTTCTGAAATCCACACACAATCTAATATCACCATTTTTCTTTCTGAATGGCACTAAATTTGATACCCAAGTTGAATGTCTGATTGGCTGGATTATCCCAGCATCCTTTAGTTTCATCAATTCTTGTTGCATTTTAGGAGCCAACAAGGGGTTAATAGGCCTATGTTTTTGCCTAAATGGTTTCACATATGATTTCAAAGGGATTTCATGTTAAAAAAGGTCCTCTCTATATGCTTTGAAGTCCTGATATGAGCAAGCAAAGACATGTTTATATTTTCTCAACAATTTGATCAGATTTATTCTTACATGAGAGTCCAAACCCTTTCCAATATAAACTATTTGAGGACTATTTTCAGATCCTAAGTTTATTTCTTCTAAATCCTCAACTTTGGCATTTCTTATCTTTGATGAATCATTCTGTTGACTACTAAACAATGATTCAAGCTCAACCAAACCCCTAGGAATCTGATTAGAGCTTAATTGGACAACCTCATTTCCCAAAATGTAGTCTTTTCCATCATTATTTTCTAGCAAAGTACTACAATCTATGCTCTGGTTTTCATAATGGTTAAGACATTGTATGAACCTCAGAATATCTTGATCATCTTGGAAAACCTATCAGTTGTATATGTTGTATGGAACAAATGGTCTTGTTTTGACTTCTAGTGTTGACACCCCTTGTAAGGTCAAATCATCATTTTTTAAGGCAACATTTGCTAAAAAATCAGCCATTATATTTTTTGACCTTTCTAGACAACTTATGTCAAAGGCATCAAACATTTCAATTTGATCCCAAATAGCATATTTGTACATTTTCAATCTATCATTCTTTACAACATATTTAGATCTGACTTGAGCTACTACCAACTCAGAATCACCATAAACCTTTAAACACTTTATACCATGTTTGATAGCAATTTCAAGTCCCAAAAACAAAGCCTCATATTTTATAGTATTGTTTGTACATTGGAAGGCTAATAGAAATGAATACTTAAAAGTGGTACCTGATGGGGATATCAATAATACACCTGCCCTTGATCCTTCTTTTGAGCAAGCCCCATCAAATTACATTTTCCACAATCCATCTCCCTGCTTAATCAACTCTCTATTTATAGGATCAATCTCTTCATGCTGACAATAAACTTCACTTTTTTGCATCCTAAAATTCTCCATATCCATGTCAATGCAACAATTAATATTAGTGTCTTCAAATCTTTCTATTATGTGAGGAGTTCTACTCTCCCTTAAGACCTTAACATTTTCTCCAGCAATATTAAAAGTAGCATATGATAAATCATTTTGTATACTACCTCCCATTGAAGCACTCCACTTTCTTGACAACAACATGCCATAATGTGGTGGTATGTGAACCACAAAAACATTCATAGTCATTACTACAATAGGGAAAACTACTAGTTTATAAGGCATAGCCTCAATGGTACCAATTATAGGGACCTCTCTAGAGTCCATAGCTCGAAAACTCCCATAAGGAGTATCAACTTGTAATCCCATTGCCCTCATGATTTCTACTGGCAAAACTGTATTAGATGCTCCTAAATCAATCATACATTTTTTTAACATCTTGTCATTTATTATCAATGAGAGAAAAAATGGGTCAACAACCTTTGGGGAAGAAGTTGTATTCAAGAAAATTTGAGGAATCTCAGATGTTAACACCTCAACTTCCTTCCCTTTGGTAATTGGTTTTTTGCTAATATGTTCTGGACTTTGAACCTTTATTATGGGCACACTGTTTAACAATGACATTACCTTTTCCTTATGTTCTTTAATTCTCATCATCTCTAGAAATGGTACCTTAACTATCATTTGGGATAAACATTGACCCATATCTATTGGAGTATATTTCACATCTAAAGATTTTGATTTATCAATTGTGATATCATTTTCCTCATTATGTTCATTCAAAGCTGATTCTTTTAATTTTTTAATCTCTATCTTTTGCACAGGAGTACTTGTTTCTTGTCTTTTCACATCCCCTTCTTGTACAACATTTGGTTCAAGGGATTTTGTAATAATTTTGACCTTATTTTTATGTACATTTTCACCAGGTCCTTCCTTTTTTTGCACATACTTAGTGTCTGTCTTATTTTATTTTATAAAGACACCTGATGGTTGACTACCAGTACCACCCACTACTCTATTTCTCAGATGGCAGTTGTTTCTAGCTTTGTTTACTAAATCTACAGTAATCCTGGCTTTCTCTTCATCTGAAGCTTTTCTAATAAATGGAACATCCTGATTATCTTGAGCATAACATCTTATATGATCATCAGTTCCCTCAGTTTCACTATCAGATAAGATCTGTTGATGATGATTCTCCATCCTTCTTTGTGAAATACATGAATCATGATTTTCACTTTCACTGTCTGAATCTATACCATGACATGAGTAAGTAATTGTCATACTATGATCACACTGTTCACCTTCATCATTTACTTGTTCTTTGCTTGCTCTCAAATCTAAGGAAATGACAGAAAAATCAGGGTTATGAGGGGCCTCACAAGCCTCACACCAAGGATCATCATTGCAAAAATGGACAACATTTTTATGTAGAGGGTCTGGAGTTCTGTTATCTATCTTTTCTTTTCTAGGTAAAATAACAGGCTTCCCATCTTTGAACTGAGTGCCATAAGGATGGTTCTGCATTCTATTTTGAGGATTGTATGTAGGATTATAAGAAGACCTATTGTTTTGAGGAGCCCTACATTCCTTATTCTCAGGCTCTTTTAAATTGCTCCTACTAAACCTTGAGTCATCCCTCCTATTCAACTTACCGGATACTCTTATGTTCATTTCAATATTGACTGCTATTTTATAAGCATTAGTAAGAGTTCTAGGGTTTTTATCTCTAAGAGCATATCCCATTTTAGAATCAAAGGCATTCAAATAAGTTGCTAAACATACCTCTTCATCCAGCCTTATCTTCTGAAATAGTTTGTGCATAGCTCTTTGAAACCTTGTATTAAACTCTGTAAACTCTGCATTGTAATTCTTCTTTATATTATTGAACTCATTAAACAAAAAGCCTTTATTTGTTTTATCTCCATACTAATCCTTAAATAATTCAATCAACTCATCCATAGAAACAATAGATCCATTAGACAAGCTCCTAAACCATTCTCTTGCATCTTCTACTAAAGACTGAAGAAATAATTTCATTAACACATCTTCATGGGTGATATTTAAATCATCAACAAAATCAATGAACTTTATTAAATGTGTTTCACAAGAAATAACATTGTTACCTGCAAACTTTGGGAGCTTTTCTCCTATATCACCCACATCTTTAGGGAAAGCATTAGGATACCCCGGGATACCAACAAAATTAAATTGTTTGTACCTTTCAGTATGTAATGGTTTTCTTTTAAAACTATCATCTTCCTTGAAAGTGGTGGTTTTTGGTTTAGAAGTAGTAGTATTTTCTGGTCTAGCCTGAGAATATTTTGAAAACTGCAAGAAATCTATCTTTTTCTTCATTTCAACTATTGCAGCCTCAATTCTCAACTTTTCCAAGTCAATATCCAACTTGGACATTTGCTCTATCAAAGGCTTCTGAAACTTAGGTTCTTGATCTCTGTGTTCACTCATCTTTTGTTTACCTTTGTCCTTGTGTGAAGTAGAAGCCTTATGAGTGAGTAGTATTTATTGGTCCTTTTGAGTCTTCTCTGTATCTTTCATGTTTTGATGTCTTGAAGATATTCTTTTTCTCTTACCAACATTCTCATGCTCAAGTTTTTCCTTTCTCATTTCTCTTTCCCTCTTCATTTGTTGAACTAGGGCAAGCTATTTCAAGATGAAATTTTCTTTATTTTCTAACACATCAGAGGGAGCATCTTCAGAATCTGAACTATATGTACTTGTCTCTTCTCTCTCATTTGAAGTAGAAGTGACTGTAGGTGTTTCTAAAACCCTTTTAGCAGCTTCTTCATACTCTGAAGTATTTGAATCATGAGAATGTTGATTGTTGTTCATGTTTCTCCTAACAGTACCCTCTTTACCTCTTGGAGGGGTTTCATCCATACTAACTTGGTTACTCTTTTTTCTCCAAGACATTTCCTTCCTTGAGGATGATGGGATTCCTCCATATAAAACCTTCTTAGCATCCTTTCTCATCCTTGACCTAGCATTCATTCTAAGAGATATTTATCAACTTTGCACTAATCTCAGAGATTTCCTTTTAGAGTCGCCACCCAATGATTTGGGATGAATGAATACTTATCAAAGAATAATCTTGACAACTATAGCTGGTATGATTAGTAAAAATCTTAAAACTTCAAAACACCAAACATTTCTGACTACTTGGACTAGAGATATTCTGAAATTTCCTTAACCATACTTTATAATCTCTAAATCCCTAGCAGAGTCACCAATTTGTTAGGGTTTTTTCTTGCAGGGCCTCTAAAGATGCTTGAATACTTAAATAACTCTATGACTCCCGATGCCTTTGATACTCTGAATCAAGAAAGAGAAAACACTAATTGATGAGGTATTATAGTAACACTGGGGATACCTATTATTACCTCCTTCTTTTTTGAGATCCACTGACTCAGGTAGGTCTTACCTATGACTGATTACTGACTTGACAGTATCTTTAGAGTGGATTTTACTTATGTGCTGAATGCTCTATTTTTAGATGGACATGTATATAACAATGTAGATAACTATAACTATTCTGAGAACAAGCTTGACAATCCAAATCAATATCTTAATGACAGTAGACAACAACATAATAGGGAATTTCATACTTCTTTCATTTTGCAATTCTTGTGAATCTAGGAGGAATAACCTATTGATTTACTCTTTAAGAAATCAACAAACTTCAACTGTAATCACATATGAGTACAATTGATTCTACACAAATGTTCTTGAAAGTAATTAGTTTAAATGATATTGAATATGTGGATGATGATAGATTACCAAACCAATTCCTAGACCAGTGCCTATCCTTGGGCTTATAGAGTTAATAAATGAAGATCCACAGAAAAATAGAACAAAATACAGTAAGCTGCCTTACAACCTACATGCAATTCAGATAAGAATGCCTTACAAACTATCCTGTCACCTCTAAAATATTGTATCAAATTCTCAAGTATTGTTATGCTCCCTGAAACTACTCATAAAACTTAGTTCTTTCCTTGAAAGAAACTTGCAAGTAATTAGATAGTTACCTTGTAGCCAATATGCTTAAAGATGCCTTACAGATTTAAACAAAAAAGAGCATACACAACAAGTAAAAAGACAACAATAAAACAGAGTAAAACTGCACTGTATTTTATTCATATGTTTCTGCTTCAATACATGAAAAGCTTAAAAAATCTTGAAGACACAGACACAAATCAAGTGTTAAGTTTTAGGATAGCTGCAAATGTAATAGCACTCTATTTTTTATGTGTTTTTTCAAATGCAACAATCTCTCTTTCATTTATATTAGGAATGAGGCTAGGAGAGACATGTCCCTTCATGGGACATGTCTATTCATTATTATTTATAAGAAAGGACATGGCTCTTCCTATTAATCATAAGTTAATCAATCTTATAATGTTTCATCAATCAGTTATTAATTAAGAATAATATATTAATTTAATATTAAATATTAAATTTCATATGATTAATAATAATATAACATATATAATATATTATTATTAATCAACATGTATTATATATATTCTAATGATCATACG
>MU223183.1:1063371-1078402 GCA_018584345.1 Thuja plicata | reverse complement strand
AATGTTTCATCAATTAGTTATTAATTAAGAATAATATAATAATTTAATATTAAATATTAAATTTCATATGATTAATAATAATATAACATATATAATATATTATTATTAATCAACATGTATTATATATGTTCTAATGATCATACGACTGAAGCTACAAACATTAACATCAAGAAAGTCTGATTTTCAATATATTTCATCCTCTTTAGCTTTTACAAATTTGATCTATATATAGGTCCTTAACCATCTTGGAATCCTTAATGTTAGGATGCAACAAGCTTTGAATGGTTTAAGGAACCTAACCCTAAAAGTACATAAAATAAAAAGAAAGAGAATGTAGAAGTGGTGGAGAGACAAAAACAGTGGATGAAATCTGATACTCTTTGTCCTTTTCTGGAATCTAGCGCCTTTGTCTGAAAGTATTCAAGATAGCTTCTGATATTTATATCAAGGTTAAGTGACTGCCATTATAGGCTAACTTACACTTATCCTTAGTAATAACTAACCTCCCTGTGCTCAATGGTCAGGCGCCAAGTGTTCCCCTTCATTCTTCATCTAGGATTTCCTCCTCTACCATAGGCTTCTTCTTCTTGGGTTTGGTCAACAGGTCCCATGTTGTCACTTAATCCTCTGCTAGCCAATTAAAGCTCTGTGTACTCTAGACTTGTGCCTTCTGTCTTTCCCATCTGACATCTGTAATGCTTTTAACATCCATTAAGAATTTATTCATGTTAGTCTCTCCCTTGAAGGCTTCATCCAAAATCTTATTGAAACCTTCCACATCTAAATTAGATCCTGAAATAAATGCCTTAGTGCTGAGCATTCTGCTATCAAATTCACCTCTCCAGGCCTCTAAAGCCTTAACTTGATCATCTTCTCCTTTCAAAGGAGGAACAAATCTATTAAAATTCAGAGAAAATAGGCTTAACTTAGCCTCTACCTAATTCAACTTACCCTTAAAAAATGACAAGGCTATATTAACCTTTTTGATTTCATCTTCAACCTCAGTTACAACCTCAGGTAAATCTGATCTAAGAGGCTACAAATAGGCAAGTTTTTCAAACAATTGAACCGTAGGAGACCAATTAATAAAATAGGGGTTCAGTGTAGCAATGTACCCTGTTACTTTTGTGTGTAAGGTGGGCAATTTATTATAAGCATTCAAGATGACATCTGTTTTATCTTTGAGTATGTCAATCCTATGCTGCAAGATGCATTTAAATGCACTTAGGGCTATCTCATTTTTATTTTGGCCCACATCTTCCTTTTCAACTACTTCCTCTAATTTTTCTTTCTCCTCTATTTGTAAGGGCTATTCTGGAGGCACATAAACTATGTTAGGTTTCTCTTCTAGTTGTTTCAGCAACTCAACAATTGCCTTATCTTTCTGATGTATCTTTATATGGCACAATTCCCTATCCTTGGCTAGGGCACTGGTTTCTTCAATCAGATTGCTACACTTCTTAGACAATTGTTTTTTCTTGTCTTCATTTAAGTGAGCCCAATGAGTCATAATCTGAGAAATTTCCAGATCTCCAGTGTTCTGCACAGTCCAGACCATTTGGTTCCCCACCATGCTCTCTTGAATATCTACTAGTTGAGGCTTCTGGTCTTTGGGACATAAGTTCCACATGGAAAAGGCTTGCGATTTTGGACTATATCCAAATCCATTTATCATATCACCCATTTGAACCTCACTTGTCAATTTTAGGTCTGGCTGCTTCCTGATCTGGTCAATAATGAATGCTGAGGCTAAGTCCTAGCCCTCAACAAGCAAAATTCCACTGTTTAAAACCATTTTCCTTGCCTCATCTGGAGAGACATCTTCACTATCAGGGTCATAGGCTTGTAGAGCTAAAAAAGCCTCATTTGTGACTGTTTCCTCTCCATCTACCTTCAACTGAGCCCTTATCTGTTCTTTCTTGTGCCATCTCAGAAAATCCTTAAATTCATCAGTCTTGACAAAATTATCATCACTCAGAAATTGCTGCTGATGCAACAACCTCTCATCAATACATGCCTTGAGAGGAAACTCTATATTTTCTTCCTCATCCTGTTGCTGCCTCTTCCCCTGTCTGATAAGCTTCCTTAGATTATGATCATACAATCTTTTTCTAGGAATGAGGGCACTTATTCTATCTCCTTTCTTCTCTTGCCTAACAGAAGAAGTTTGACCATGGTCAACTTTTTGCCTCTTAGTAATAGGCTCTTCTACATCATCTAGTTGAGAGACCTTAGTTAGGTCAATGATGTGGCCTTGTTCTCCTTGTGCCTGTGCTACCTTTGCAATATCTTGTTGAGGTTGGTTATATTGAGTTGGACGAGCATAATCACCATCACTATCACTCTCATATTCTGATTCTAAATATTCAGTCTCCTTTCCTCCTTTTTTATCCAAAACTTTATCCAATAGTTCACAGAGTACGTAAAAATTATCAATCATAGCCTTAATCCTATCAAAATAAGGCAAATCAGGGTAAAAGCCTCCAAAAGACAACCCATTTCTCTTTATTTGTTTTTCAAGATTCAACGATTCTTGAATCCTCTCTCTTGTTGTTCTTATCTCATCTTCATCAAGAAGATTTCTTGTGACATCCTCTTCTACACAGAAACCATGCACATTTGTATTGGGGATGGTAGGAGTCAAAATTTTCCTAACTCCTGTCATGAATCCCTCAGGGTCAATATATCTATATGATTCTGCCCTCATCTTTCAGCTCTCCAACCATGCACTCATCTAATCTATAGCACCCTTTCCAATGGTAAAGTTAAAGATCTTAAACTATCTAGGGGTTAAGGTCCCCTTCCTATGTGATGCAAAATGTTCATTGTTTGTCAACAATAGTTTCCAGATGAACTCCATGGCATCAACTTTGGATGCCACATGATAGGGTAAGATATGAGGTGGATGTGTGCATCCATATACCCTAATCATGGTAAAATTTTCTTCCAAGAAGAAATCTCCCCAGTTGTGATCACCCTCCCACTTGTCCACATACTCACAAGGTCTCAATAATTGTTGCACCTTTATTGGGAGTCTGGTTTTACTGATACCCATGCTCTACATTAATGGATATACAATCCAATTTTCAAATCCAAAAAAATCATAGTCCTTGGATGTATAATTTCATATCCTAACCCAAAATTGAATAGGATTAGGCTTGTCCTGGAAAATCCTCTAAGGATTCAAGTTATTCACATCCATAATCCCATAGTTAAAATGCAATAACAAATGTATCAGGATGGAATAGTGGAATAACCTAGGCTCCTTCTCCTTAGGGTCCTTCATCTTCTTCTACGTAGCTACAAATCCTTCATGCATTTTGGCAATAATGTGTTGTATGTAGTCATAACTGGTGCTAGAATGCACCTCTTGCAAGTCTAGTACCATCATCAAAATTCTGGCATTTATTTTTTCTACCCCTGCATCTATCCCTAACACTCTACATAAATCATAGGCAATATACTTGATATATAAATGTAAGTCCTTAAAGTAGTAGGGTGCATTTCTAGGTATAGGAGTAAGATGGTTCCTAACCTCTTTAAGCATATGCTTCTGTAATTGACCCCTAGCAATACTAGGTTTTAACGTATACCTCTCCTCTTGCTTAGTAATGTTTATCTTGGTAGACAGTGTACTGTATAAGCCAAAGGCTTGCATAAATGAATTCCTATTTAATATTAATAGGGTAGTATCATTGTTTTTATTGATTGTCTTAGACAGGGAATCATAGTGGCTGTCAAGACCTAAAAACAAGTCTACATCTATATAGACATCAGGGACAATTAACCTAGCAAGACCACAATTCCAAGTGTTTGACATTGGGATGACCTTATCAGAATTATTATAGAAGTAATTGTAAAGAGAAAAACCTGTTGATCCTAGAGTGGAAGCATCTCTGATCTCACAATAGTCATCTGCCAACAGATTTGCATTAGCCCTCTTGTTTTTTTTAGACCCCGACAACAGCTTCAAGAACTCATTAGAGTAATTCCTTTTCCCTTTTGCATCATCATCTACTTCATCACTCCTTCCACTGGTTGAAGCCACACTGACAGCCTTACTTATATTTTTCTGTATCAACCTCCTCTCTTACCAATATTGAAACAAATCTATGCTGAGAACTCACTTCTCTTCTCTGTTCACTGCCTAACAATTTAGGAAACTTGATAACCGTCTCTGCTTTTGTAAAACAAAAGACCTAACACTTCTTTGCTCTGCAATTCTAAGAGTATGATAAGTTGAAAATGAACTTTTGATCAACTCTTTATGGTAACTATGCTAAGTACATAGCTCATCATTGGAAAGACAATCAATTTTGCTTTCAATTCAACATGCTGTGAAATTAATTGAAATCCTAGCCATAGATCATGAGTGTGATAGGAAATTAAAATCATATATGTGTGTCTTCAAAAAAACCCTTATAAAATTTGAAGAGGGTGACATGTCTTCATATGATTGGTTTTCCATCAAACATCTCAGCTACCCTTTTTCATATATTAATTAATCCTCTGGATTCTCATTGGACACTAAATCTTCCACATTGTCATGTCAGCAACTGTCACCTTTTATATTTTTCATATTCAGTGACCACGCGACTGTGCAGTATCTCCTTGTCACTGATCAAACTTCTTAACCCTCAAATCTCTTGGAGACCTAGTGACTATGTGATTTTCTTTACTTGGCTAACCATAGTTAAGTTCTGGCGGTCATGCGACTTAATGAAACAAAGTTGCTAGATGGAAATCTTAACCTGGAGTTTATTTGGAGACCCCGTGACTAAAGGTTAGCTTTACCTTTAACTTTTATCTCCAAATCATTGAATGTTTATTTTTCTTTACGAGACCCTGTGACCAACCTTTACCTTTTGAGTTCAATTCAGAGACTACATGACTAAAGGTTATCTCATTGTCGCGAGAATTTTTACTATCATACACTTTTGATAGAGACTTAGCGACTACCATTGATCTTTTGTCCTTCTACATCTGATGGCTCTGCTAAGTCGCTGAGTATTTCTTTAAAATATTTTAATCATTCAGAGACTACGCGATAATACCTTTAGTCTCTTAATCGCCAAATGACTCTTTCCTTTTGGGAGACCACATGACTAGCCTTTGTTATTTCATTGTGGAGACATGTCTCCTTTAACTGTTTGTCTCCAATTCGCTGAGTAAAAACTGAGTTACCACTTTTAATCCAGTGACTACTTGACTGTCATATATTCTAAATTGCTTGTGGTTTGTTGTGAAGTCTTAGCATCTTTCACTTAACTGTCATCTTACTTGGGGACTATGTGACATGAAATTTTTAACATGTCACTTAACTGCATCCCAATTTGGAGACCCCGCGACTAAAGCAATCGCTAAGTCTCATAAAAATTTACTAACTGTTGGCTTCCTTGCGCGACACTGCAACTTAACTATTTGTTTTAGTAATTCTTGGTGACGTTTTTCTTCATTGGGAGACTTCGTGACTGAAGGGTTCCACCACGTCTCATAAAAAATAAGGAATATTCTATTTCTTTAAGAGACATCCCGACAATAGTTAATCACCAAGTCTCCTAACTAAATGGAATATGCTTTTGGGATCAAGCGACTAGACGACCATCACAAAAGGCACATGACTTAAGTTTGTCAAAAAGGTAATGCAAAATTAGAAACTTGATTGAAATTTTAGGGATTTTTTTCATTTTACTTAGAACAGAGCTCAGAGTTTTGGTTTTTTGCACTGCTCATGTGGATTTTGACCTAGAGACTCAAAAATTTCATAGGAATACTTAAAAAATGGGACATATTTTCAGACTTGGGATAGAAATTGGCATGAAGGTAACCAAATTTTTAGGGCAAACAACAAAACCTGGAATACAACCAACACAACCTACAGTATTTTTATTTGTTTACTTTCTGTGGATTTATATCTTTTGACTCTATAGCCCAAGGATAGGCACTGGTCTAGGACTAGTTTGGTAATCCATCATCATCCAAAATATCCAATACTATTCAAAATCAATTACCTTAAGAGTATATATTTAAAATCAATTGTATTCACAGTGATTACAGTTGGAGTTTGTTGATTTCTTAAAGAGAAAATCAAATAGGTTGTTCCTCCTAAATTCATAAGAATTGTAAAAGGAAAGAAAGATGAAATTCCTTATTATGTTGCTGTCTGTCATCATCAAGATAATGATTTGGATTGTTAAGATTTTCCTCAGCATAATCATAGTTATTTGCATTGTCATTTATGTATCCATATAGGAACAGAGCATTCAACACATAAGCAAAATCCACTTTAAAAGATACTGTCACAGTCAGTAATCAATCATAGGTAAAACCTGCCTGAGTCAGTGTATCTCATAAAAGAAGGAGGTGATAATAGGTATCCCCAGTGTTATCAAAATACCTCATCAATTAGTATTTTCTCTTTCTTTAGTCAGAGATTCAAAGGCATTGGGAGTCATAGAGTTATTCAAGTATTCAAGAATTATTAGAGGCCCTGCAAGAAAAAGCCCTAACAGGTTAAAGATGCAAGTTGTTGTTGTAAAGATGCCACAGTTTGAGCCAAACTAATAATTGTGGAATCATTAGAATAGATAGGAGGGATAGAAATATTAGGAACACTAGGAAAAGTGTAGGAATCAACAGGAATGGAAGACACAACTGGTGGAATACTTGGAACCACAGTTGGAAGGGGAATGTAATAAGTAAAAGGCACACTATGATATGAAGGTTGTGAGGTAGGTAGAGATACCAATGGAACACTCATAGGAATAGATGAAATTGGGAGAGATGTAGTCATCAAAGGAGTGTAAGTAGGAATGCTAGGTAAAGGAACGAAAGAAGGTCCCTCACTAGTGATAGGAGGAGTGAATCCTAGATCTTGAGCCTCTTGAGCTAAAGGTTTAACATTTAAATGCACAAGATGAGTGATACCATGAAAGAGATTAACACCTTGATCACTATCACAAAGGACTTTCTAAAGAGCCTCTATAGCTTGGCTGGAATATTGATTATGGTTTTCTTGAATAAGCCAATTTCCCATTTTATCAAATTCTGTTGAAATTTTTTGTACTTGTTCAGGAGGAACTCTTAAAGCATCATCCTCATCATGAGATGAGTGAGAAGAGTTATGTTCCATAGAAGGATTGGAATCATGAGTGGTCAAATTGTCATCCAGCATCCTAAGGAAATGAGATGAAGACTCAGGATCAAAGTGATGACATGTAACTGATTGAATGTTTGAAGATGTTAAGTTGATCACCAAAATGTAGAAGGATAATGCAAGACATTAAATTAGTTAATGGATTGTATTCTCATTGATGTCAACTTGATAAAATATAATAGGTTATAATAAAAGTATCAAAGACTTTAGAGAATTAGAGAGATAAATATTATGCCTTCTGTAATGGTCAGAGGGACCTGATAGACAGAGATCACTGACACTCAAGTCACAGTGATGCCCAAGCAAGAACACTGACGAGCAGAATCACAAGCATATCCAACGACCAGAAACATAGTGTAAACCAATAGAGAAGCCCAAGGAGAATTGAAGTGTTGACTGACTCTATCAAAGAGTTAAACACCAAAGATAACTTGAGTTCAAAAATGACAAAATATCTAGCTGGCAGAGCTAAATATATACTTAACTAGTAGTTATCATTGTTTTCATCGATAAGATAAGCCAGTGATAAGTAAATGATTTAAATCTATTTTGTCCAGTTGGAAAGAAGATCTTAGTGAGATAAAACATGAGTTTTTATTTAAATCTAATTGGCTAAGATTGTGGATCATGCCAATATCAAGAAAATAAAGAACCTAAAAATGGTGATATCATGTCTATTTAAGAGACAAACTTGATTTATTACGAATCAAGGGGAGTGAATGAAAAACAGGATGCTAGAGAGAAAATGATGAAGAGAAAATTCATACAGTGCTAATCAATCAAGCTAAGGAAAGAGATAAAATTTTCAATAGACACTGAGCAACAGAGCACAACATCAACAAGAAGAATCAAAGTGGAGCAAAGGTATAACAGAGATATATTAATCAAATTATTTTATGAGATTACAATAGATCTAAAAATTGGCAAGTATAAGTTGTATATGTGAACATATCCTAGTGTTTCAATTTAACCATTGATTCAGAAAGTCTCTTAACGAAGTAGGATTTAAAGATCCTTTCTATATTGAGATACATCTAATGGAGTATCAAAAAGTTTGATAATGAAGATAGCATGAGATGAAAGATACCTATTGATAGGCCAAGTGAGTGTTTGATCAAGGAAGGTAGCATAGAGATGCCCAATATCATGTGACCAACTAAAATTTTAAATCCTCTAACAAGGTCACACCTAATAGTGTGTTTGTAAGGTTTAACATGACTGGCTCTTCACCGAGCTCACTTCAGAAGAGTGAAAATTTTGGGTTACTGGTCCCAAGTGGGTATTCCCTTAACAGGGTTTCCACATTAAAAATCCATGTGTCAATATGTCTATGAGTCACAACTTTAGTGTTTTTCATTTCACACAACTTAATTGGATTGACTAGTATTCTCTAGATAATTTACTGTCTTTTGGTAAATTGATAGACTTCTTTTTGATAAACATACAGTAGAAGGTTTTACAAAGCATTTCGATTAGTATTAATTTGATAAAAGTATTTGGAGGCATTCATCTTATAGGATTAAAGATAAATAGAGGCTTAATATTGTGGTACTAAGTTTTAAGGGTTGATTATTGGAATATTTTTGAGGCCACTAATTCACCCCCCCTCTCAGTTATTACTAACAATTGGTATCAGAGCTTGTGTACTTAGAAATAGAGTTTAACAGCTCAAGCAAAAGATCACAAGATGAACAAACGAGATGTGCCCAAGTTGAATAAAGACAACTTTTCATCATGGAAAAGAAGAATAAGACTCCACCTATCAGGTATTGGAAATGATATTGTTCAATACTTAGATATTGAATATGTGTTTCCTATAGGACCTCATACTATTGGGCAATTAATATTTAAGCATGAGCATAACTGCATGATGATAGAGCTTGCATCATCACTCTCTGATGCTGAGTTTGAAGATGTCAAAACCTGCACCTCTGCAAAGAAAATGTGGGATAAGTTGAAGCTAGTATGTGGAGGAGATGCTAATGTACTAAGAGCAAAGGTAGAAATCCTAAGAGGGAGGTTCAATGACCTAAGGATGAAAGAAGGAGAAAACATCACTCAGTATAGTTGTAAAATAAAAGAGGTAGTCAATGCTATTTGAGGAGTTGGAGGTACACTTGAAGAGGAGATAGTGGTAAGTAAAATCTTAAGAACCTTATTGCCTATATATGCTATTAGAGTTTCTGCTATTCAAGAAATAAGAGCAGTTGCAAACAATACAGTTACTCTAGATAGTTTGATTGGTAGACTAATATCATTTGAGATGAACAACTTTGATAATAGTGTCTTACCATCTATAGAATCTTCATTCAAATCTTCTTTAAAGATAAGTAATTCAAGTCATAGACATGCTATTAGAAATGATAGTGAAAGTGATAATGAAGAACAAGGACTTGATGAGATTGAAGCATTAATGGCAAGAAGATTGTAGAGAGGCAAAGGTAAATACAAAGGTAAATTACCACTTGTATGTTTCAATTGTAAAGAGGTTGGACACTTTTCTGCAAGATGTCCAAACCAAAGAAAAGATGATAGAGGAAATGAAAAATCACATGAGAAGAAGTTTGATAGAGGTGATAATAGGGATTACCGAAGCAACCAACAATCTGACAAGATAGATACCTAAGACTACAAGGACAAAGGGAAGAAAGCTTGTTCCCTAGCTGAGAATAGAGCTAATGACACTGACACCGAATCAGAAGAAGACATTGAGATGGTATTTGTAGCCATGAAGGATGATTCAGATGAAGATGAAGAAAGGTATGTAGACACTACACTCATATGTAAACTTAGTAAAAATGATGTTTGGATCATAGATAGTGGCTTCACTCAACACATGACTGGTGACAAACAAAAGTTTGGGACTTTTGAATACTATAATGGTGGTTCAGTAAGAATGGGTAATGATACACCTTATCCAGATGAAGGTAAAGGAACCATAATGTTGAATAACCTAATTAAATGTGAAAATGCTTACTAGGTTAAAGGACTGAATTACAATTTGTTAAGTGTTTCTTAGTTGAACAATTCAGGTCACATAGTAGCATTTGAAAATAAGAAGGCAAAGATTTTCAATGAATTAGGAAGGTTGATTGGTACCGATGAGCAGAAAAAGGTAACCTTTTCTATCTTGATGACACTAACACCACTTGTTTAATAGCTAGAAATGAAGACATATGGTTGTGGCACAAAATATTGTGTCATGTGAACTTTAACAACATGATAAAGATAAGCAACAAAAGTAATGTCAGAGACTTACTAACAATGACTAAGCCCGAGCATATCATGTGCAATAATTGTCAAAAAGGTAAGATGACAAAGTCTAGTTTCAAAAGTAAAACCCCTACATCTAATGCAATTCTAGAATTAGTCCACACAAATCTATGTGGACCAATGAGGACAAAAAGCTACTATAGAGATAAGTATTTTATTCTCTTTGTTGATGATTATTCTAGAATGATGACAATCATGTTTTTACAAGATAAATTAGAAGCATTCAAGATGTTTAAATGTTACAAAGCAATGGTAGAAAAACAAAGTGAAAGGAAATTGAAATGATTAAGGTGAGATAGAGGAGGGGAATTTACATCAGATGAATTCACTAACTATTGCAATGAGCATGGAATAAGAAGACATGTTTCTGCACCAAGGACACCACAACAAAATGGAATTGCTAAAAGGAGAAATAGATTAATTGTTGTGTTAGGAACCTGTGTGTTCCTTTTGTTTATTTTGTTAGTGTAGTGTTGTCAGACGCATATGCTTTGTAAGTCATCCCGTGAGTATATTTTATTATCCCACATGCATAGGTAGTATTACTTTTCTAGATCGTACTTAGTATATAAGAGTAGGTTGAGGCCTTTGATGGACACTGATGAATTTATTGTATTGAGCTTTCTCAAAGGAGGTTACCCCCTCAAAGTGGCCCACGATCAATAGATTCATTTTGAGTTCTTCTATTGATCTATATTCTGTTATTTCATGCATTCTCACCAAATTGCTATAAGGAGGTTCATCTCATCTGGTATCAGAGCACTTTCTTGGGCTCACTGGGTGGAAATTACGTCAAATTTTTTTCCGTCATGGCCTTCAGGTTCCTTTGCATTCTAATACCTTTTGTTATTGCAATAACTCTTTTCTGTTATTCCATATTTGAGTAAATTTTTTTCTATTTTTTAGCCATAGCTTCCTTGCTTTCTTCCCGTTTCCTCTCACAGTCCCTCAAAATGCCTGAAATACCATTTCGTATACTTCCTTCCTTGGCGACCCAACCCCAAATTCTACATATCAAAGCCCTAAATCCCTCATTTATCAAATTTTAGGGTTTGCCCTATCTTTTCTTCTCATCCAATCACCACCAAACCGAGCCACAAGATTCAATTCCTCATTCTGCTCCCTTGTCCCTCTTGGACTGCTCACCTCATTCTGCCTCCCCAACCCTGAAACCCTCATTTTTCTTTTTCCCTTTCCCTCAGAAAGTCTCCAACCACTCGTCAAACACCCATTTCCCATATGAGTTTTTCCCAAATCCAAGTTTGCCCTAACTGAAAAAGTTTATGTTTCTCGTTTTCTACCAATTGCAAAAAAAAAAGAAAAAAAGAAAAAACTGCTTTATGGTTGTTACACGTACAGGAGAAAAAATCATGGAAGAGGAAATTGCATCCCTCAAAACCAAACTTCAAGATTTGGATGACAAAATTCTCGGTCTCAACCTTCAGCATTCAGCCATGAACCGAAACCATTCTGGAGACGCTGGGTTCTCTTCTGGCAATTTCCATGGACCGAAGCTTGATTTTCCGCGCTTCGATCGTACTGATCCGACTGGATGGATTTACAGGGCAGAGAAGTATTTTAGCTTGCATAATACTTTGGATAACAACAAATTTCCACTTGCATCTTTTCATTTGGAACATGAAGCTCTTCAATGGTTCCGTTGGTACATCAAGGCTAATGTAGACCCAACATGGACAGAATTGTGCACACTCCTTTTGGAGCGCTTTGGCCCTAGTGCTTTTGATGACTTCACAGGAGCACTCACTAAACTATGCCAAACAGACACTGTAAGAGAATACCAGACATAATTTGAAAAATTAGCTAATCACACAGAGGGTTTGTCTGATGAATTCTTCCGTAGTTGTTTCGTCAGTGGTCTGAAGGATGCACTTTGCTCGGAAGTCAAAATGTTTCGACCCACTACAATGATGGAAGCCCTTGGGTTGGCTAAGTTAGCGGAAGAAAAGATTAGTGCTCTCCAACATTCCAGATCCAATTTTGTTCCATTTAGAAATATGGGTTCTCACAACCCCCAAGTCACGCCAGCTCCCAGAACTACTCCTATCAAGCACTTGTCTGAAACAGAGATGCGGGCCAGGCGAGAAGAAGGGATTTGTTATAATTGTGATGAGAAATGGTCCAGAGGCCATAGATGTGTTTAGAAAAAGCTCTATCTCTTGGATGTGGATTCTCCACCTAAACTGGAAGAATATGTAGATGCTCACGAAATAGTGGATGATGAGGTTGAGCCTCAACAGCCTGAACCTCCTTTGCCAGAAGCTCAACCAGAGATATCTGTCCATGCTTTGGCAGGAGTCACTACTCCACAAACCATGCGGGTCCAGGGTTTCTTCAAGAAGATCCCTCTTGCTATACTCATTGATTCTGGTAGCACTCATAACTTCATTGACCCTTGAATAGCCAAATAGGCTGATTGCTTTGTCCATCCCTGCTCTAGCTTTGAAGTCATGATTTCCAATGGGGGCACTTTACCTTGCAAAGGGAAATGTCACAATGTGCGCCTCTCTATTGGAGATTATAACATGCACTCTGACATGTTCTCCTTTCCCTTAGGTGGCTGTGATGTGGTTTTGGGTGCCCAATGGTTAAGCACTCTTGGCCCCATTCTATGGGATTTTGCTGAACTTTGGATGCAGTTTTCAGCTGATGGGCAATAACACAATTTTAAAGGCTTACAGCCGGGGTCTCTTAGCATCATCATTTCACATCATATGGAAAAACTTCTTAAGAAGAATTCACATGGTGTCATCGCGTAGCTCCATTCCATTCAGATGCAGCCATCAGCGGTCTCTAGTACTCCTGCAGATCTCCAACAAATTTTGGATAAGTATTCAGGTGTATTTGTTGAACTTGTGGGATTACCCCCTTCTCGCCCAGAGGACCATCATATTCAGCTCCTTCCTGGTAGTGTTCCGCCCAACATCAGGCCCTACCGCTACCCATTTCATCAGAAGACTGAAATCAAGATGCTCATTCATGACTTACTGAAGCAAGGTATTATTCGCCCTAGTACCAGTTCCTTTTCTTCTCCAGTTCTTCTTTTCCACAAAAAAGATGAGTCATGGTGACTCCGCATTGATTTTTGAGCACTTAATCATCTCACTATAAAGGATAAGTTTCCCATTCCAGTTGTTGATGAACTTCTTGATGAGCTTCATGGTGCTCATTTTTTCTCCAAGTTAGATCTTCCTTCTGGGTATCATCAAATTTGGGTTAATGAGGAGGATATACCTAAAATAGCCTTCCGCACACATGATGGTCATTATGAATTTTTAGTCATGCCCTTTGGCCTCACTAATGCTCCTTCAACATTTCAGGCAGTGATGAATAAAATATTTTGGCCATACCTCCGAAAATTCATTCTGGTCTTCTTTGATGATATCCTCATATATAGCAAAACTTGGGCTGAGCATCTCCATCATCTGGAGCTTGTTATGTAACTTCTCTCTAATCATCAACTCTATGCAAAACTATCTAAATGTGTGTTTGGCCAGGAGAAAGTGGAGTATCTTGGGCATATTGTTTCACACCAAGGAGTTCGAGTGGATCCTACAAAAATAGATGCCATGAAAAATTGGCCGCATCCTTAAACTCTCAAGAACCTTCGGGGTTTTTTGGGGCTGACTGGCTATTATTGCAAGTTTGTCAAGAATTACGGGAAAATTGTAGCACCATTGACAGCTCTGTTAAAAAAGGATGCCTTCTCCTGGACCCATGTTGCTGAGAATGCATTTGACCAACTGAAATAGGCTATGTGCAGTACACCTGTTCTCGCTATGCCAGATTTTTCCAAGCCCTTCACTATTGAGAGTGATGCTTGTGGCAATGGATTGGGTGTTGTTCTCCTTCAATATGACCATCCTATTGCATTCACTAGAAAAGCCCTTTTTGGTAAGAATCTAGCCCTCTCTACTTATGAAAAAGAAATGATGGCTATTTTGCATGCTGTACAGAAGTGGTGGCCATACCTCCTAGGGAGTCATTTTTGCATTAGGACCGATCACCAAAGTCTGAAATATTTCCTGGAACAACGGGAATCCTCCCCTACACAATAGAAATGGGTCAGAAAACTCATGGGGTATGATTATGAGATCACCTACAAGAAGGGTAAGGATAATATTGTGGCAGATTCTCTTTCTCGCACATTTGATGATCAAGCTTCCCTTTCAGCTATTTCTATGCCAATTCCCAATTGGTTAGTATCTGTTCAACAGGGCTATGTCAGTGACTCTTCTTTATCTCAAATCATTCACTAGCTAGCCAATAATCCTACTGCTATACCACATTACTCTTGGGATGGTGCTTCTCTCTAATACAAGGGTCGTCTAGTGCTTCCTCAGAACCCAGATCTGCAACAGGCTATTTTTTATGAACTCCATGCTTCTCCTTCGGCAGGGCACTCGGGATTCCTCAAAACTTATGAGCGGGCTAGGTGAAACTTCTTTTGGAAAGGCATGAAATAGATGATTCAACAGATGGTGGCTGAATGTGATACTTGCCAATGCCACAAGGGTGAAACAACCCTCCTTCCTGGCTTGCTAGAACCATTGCCCATCCCTACACAGATTTGGACTGATATTT
>MU223183.1:1008864-1040927 GCA_018584345.1 Thuja plicata | reverse complement strand
AAACATTCAAGTACATCTTTGTCACTAAATGCATACCTATTGAAAAAGGATTGTGTTAAAGTAACACAGTTCATATTGTTGATTCCTTAGAGAGAGAATCAAGAGGTTAGCCTTCCTTGAGTTTAAAATCATAAAAAGAAGAAGGATAAGCATCCTTATGCCACTGTTATTTGTTATTACAATCATAAGTATTTCCCTGTCAAGCTCTGTTTCAGAATTGTTTCCAGTCATTTGAAGAGTGGTATCTTGTTGATATAATCAGAAATATAATGACATAACAGTGAAGACCCAATCCACCATTTGAGGTTTACTTGAAACATAGTGAACTATCTAGGTAATACCTGCCTGAGTATGTGGAGCTCAAAAACAAAGAAGGATATTATCCAATCCTTAGCAATTAGCCTTTCTCTTGTCATAAAGGAGTTTTCATTCAAGTATAATCAGTATACTGTCATTTTAAGGTTGTGGTACAAGAAAAAGTGCTAACAGAGACCTCTTTTTCTTTTTCTTTTTATTTTTAAGGCTGAGAAACTTGATGTCCCGCTTTTTCATACTTGTGCTCATTACGCTGGTGGAAGAGGTGAGGTATTCAAGGGCATTCAAGTAACAAGCTAAGGTTTAGTCATTTAGTGAGGAAATCAGATTTAAAGGCTTGACTAGGTTCCATTCAATAAGCTCAGAATGGACAAGGGGTAAAGATCCAATGAGATCCAAGGATAACACCATGTTATCAAGATCAAGATTTTCTATTGGCAAGAGAAGATCTATTATAGTACTCTCTAAAGGACTACCTAGACCATGATTCATCCTAGAATTAATATTAGATTCATGGTTAGTATCATTTGAGTTTAACCCAATTAACCTAACGTTAGTGCTTCAATTTTCCTCACGAGTGGACATGTGTTCCAGAAAATTCCTTATGGGAACAACTTTAATTCTTGAAGTGGAACTGAGTCATGTAAGAGTGTCCCTATTACTATCTCAAAATTTCCAGTTTGTGTTAGGAGGAAGGGGCATTCTATCATTGTCTTTAGAATCCTCTTTAGAATTCTCCTTAGAATCCTAATTTGTAGGCTGAGGAGTGGTTTCTGTCTGAGTGGCATTAGATATTTCTCCTAGATTAAAATGGGGAGCATACTTATGAATGACATCAATTTCAATATCCACCATGGCATCAGAGAAGGAATATCACTCATATTCATTAGAGTTTGTTTCAACAGAGTGAGGTAAATCTAGCACATGGCTAGGAGCCGTGATTTTCCCTAGTTAGGGTGTTTCTCTTCTAAATTATTCCCCATATTGTCCCTGTATTCATAGTAAATGTGACTATGGTCAAATGTATCCAAATATTGGGAGAGTGCCGCAGAGATAACTGCATTTACATTAGGTTTATTGTCATCTTCACCCCCCTGAGTCTCACCATGGTGTACTAGGTTATGTTCCATATATTTTTGAGTTTGGGTGAGATGATTTGGAGCTTCCTCAATGACATGCACTCTTTCATTTGTGAAATGAGGGAGATCTAGCATGTGGGAGATGGAGACAAGCTACCCCCATTTTGGGTGCCTATCTTTAGGTTTTGTTCTTTGTTCTAGATCAGGCACATCCACAGAAAATCCACCTTGTTGGGCTTGAATTTTTGTCCCTTATTCAATTATTTGAGTATATTCTTGTAATAGCAGAGATGTATATTCATTTGGTTCGAAGAGAGTTCTTTAGTGATCCCTAAATGGCTACGGGATGTAAGGTTCCTCTTGGTATCCAAGATCCTGAATGTGAAGCAATCTTTCAAAAGATAATGAGAAAATCTCCACTTCTTCTTCACTCTCATCCTCAGATACTTCCATGTGAGGATTAGTAGGAATATTGCTAATGGAAGGGTGGGATCCTTGATCATGGTATTCTAACCTTATCTTATCCATGAGACTTTTAAATTTAGTATGTATGGGTTCCAACAACCCTTTACCTTTGCCCAGGGGTCCTTTCCATTTATAGCCCATTTGCTTCACAAGTTGGTAGATTTTTCCATATTTCTTTGGGAAAATTTCAACATGCTTGATCCTTTGGTCTTGGTCTTCGCCCTTATAAACCCATGCCAAAATAGCATTTCCTCATTTTCCTCTGAGAGAGAGACATGAGCGTTTGACCACTGGATGGTTTAAATGATGATGATGGAATCCCATAAGATCTGGGGGATGTAGGGAGGTTATCCATGGATGGTAGGGAAGTCAACTAATATTACCCCATACTTGTGTTCTTGATTTTCATCTTTTCTTCGAAGCTCTTCATGAGTGCTATTTGAGAACTTTTAGAGGTTTTTTCGTTAGATGCTTATTTATTGTGGGGAACCATGCTATTTTATTGTTTTAAGGCTTTGCAAGAGTAGGTATTATAAGCTGAAATAGAGACCTCCACTCCATTGTGTGGGAACTTCACACATTGATGGTATGTAGAAGAGATTGCCCGCATGTCATGGATCCATAGTCTCCCTAGTAGAATGTTGTATGCCAGAGGTAAATCTAGTACTTGAAAAGTGACATCTCATTTAATTGGCCCCACTATAATAGGAAGCACTACTAATACTTTTGACAACATTTCTTCCTCATCATATGATTTTATAGTGATTTTCCTTCTAGGATCAATAACCTATTCTGAGAAACCTAATGTTGTTACAAGATTAAGAGTACAAATGTTCAAACCAGGGCCTCCATCTATCAAAACACACTTGATCCTATGTTTTTGGATTAGAACCTCTATATGCAAGGGTTTATTATGTGGGTGACTTAGCACTTTATTATCCTCCTCTGAGAAGGATAAATACTGAGGATAAGTTAAATGATTCACCATGGTTTGAAACCGATCAATGTAAAGATATTTGGGCACATTTGTATCTAAAATGTCTATCTCAAGAATCTTCTGATGGTCATAGCTTAAGGAATTACAGAATAAAGATTTGAGTAGGAGTTCATTGTAGTTGATCAACCTAGTTATAGTTTGTAGTTGGGAGTGATAAAGCAGTTTGTTTGGATGTTGACGGTTTTTTCGTTGGTGCAATAGCTTGATTGGATGAAGATGTTATCCCCTTAAGAGTAACTTTAGAATTATTGAAAGTAACAACATTGGTAGACTCAACATCATTTTATTTGATATTGATGACATTGATTGATTGATCAGTGGCTTCAAGTATGTGAATAACATTGTCAGTAATTGTGTAGGTATGGTTCAACTTAGCTCCTTGGTTTTTTGAAGACTCTTATTTTTTGTTGGAGGGTAAAGGTTGTTTTAAATCCTTACGATCATCATTCAATCCATATCCACTAATTGTGATAGTCTCATTATCAATCAAGTCTTGTATCACATGTTTCAATTTCATGTAGTCATTAGTCAAATTCCCTTTGTTTTTGTGGTATTCATAGTAGTGGTTGTCGTTCCACCACTTGGGCTTAACCATTGGTTCCCAAGGCTTCAAATTAGGTATTGTGATAATCTTGTGAGCAACCAATGTTTTCAATGTGCCTTCAAGGGTTTCTCCAAGAGGAGTGAAATTAAGTTTAGGTATTGGTATCCATGGTGCCTTGTCTTTTTGAACATCATGGGTACTCTTGGACAAATTTGTGGAATTTTCATTGAACCTAGCAGCTTGGATACTACTAGATACATTAAAAACTGGTTCTTTGGGTTTGTACTCAGGTGAGTCAACTATGCCATCATTGACTATATTTATGTTCTTATTCTAGTATTTTCTTTTGTCCTTTCCATTTCCATTTTTGGAAGATTTAATGTCTTTACACAAGGTGAGTTCACCTTTCTTCACAAGGACTTCCCCAATTCTGATGGCACTATCGACTAAGTCACTAAAGGAAGTGTGTTTTTGCATCTGATTCACACAGTTTATTTCAATAACCAAGTTGTTAATAAAGATGTCAATTTTCTCAGACTTAGGTATATGTCTAGGACATCTTGTGAATATATTTCTCCACCTTTGAAAAAAATTAATAAATGGTTCGTCGGTGTGCTATTTAGTGTTGCACAGATTCAACATAGTGACCGTATGTAAGATATTGTAAGAAAAGTGCTGGAAAATATTTTGCACGAGTTCGTCAAATGTTTGGATACTAGGCAAGATTTTTGTAAACAATTCCAAGGCCTAGCCACTGAGGCTTTGTGGGAACAATCACATCAAGTATGTCATTTCATGCATAAACTCCATGCTAAGAGCACAAAATTCTCTCACATGATCTTTGATCATTGGAGTAGGTTCAATTACTCTTGATGGTAAAACTAATATTGACAATGTATTGCTTATTGTTGGACTTAAGAACAAATTGTTGAGTGTTGGACAACTTGTGGACAAGAGATATCATTTAAAGTCCAATGATGGAAAATTTACTATTAGAAGTTAGTCAGGAGAGTTGATCACATTAGGTACAAAGTCAAGAGCTAATGTGTTTGAATTGAATACTACAAAGGATATTTTTTTGTTGCAAAGGTTGATTACAATTGGTTAGAGAACAGAAGGTTTTGTCATATAAATTTTGATAACATTGTGAAAGAAAGTATGACAAATGTATTTAGAGATTTACCAAATATTGTGAAGCCCTCTAACACCATGTGTAGAGAGTGTGTGATGGGGGAAAAAACTAGAAGCAGTTCTCAGAGAAAATCCTACTCAGCGAAGGGGAAGTTGGATCTGGTACACACAAATATCTGTGGTCCTAAAAGAACCAGATCTTACTATGGAGAAAGGTATTTTATACTCTTTATTGATGATTATTCTAGTATGATCTGGGTTTCATTTCTTAAAGAGAATTTTGAAGATTTTGATAAGTTTAATATTTTAAATGAAAAAGTTGAGAATGAATTAGGTATGCATATTGATGCAGAGTGCACAACCAGAAGTTTGATTTATGGGCCCTTTCTTGATTAGGACACCAACCAATCAATTCTAGAATCCCACCTTGTTCAACTACTTCTTATTGAAGTATTCTACCTTTCCTAGGGTCTATTCTACCCAAAACAACCTTATGGACTTCTCAGGGCTCTGATCAATTAGGAAAATAACTTGGTAACTTTACTGGAGACCTTCGGTAAACAACTCAGTTACTACTCTCAGTTTGGCTTCATTGAATGGTCTCGGTGACTGTTTTTGTTTGCTCAATGATTTCTTGTTTCCTATCCCACCAAGTGAATTTTTTTAAAAAAAAATCTTTGGGATCTTCTTTTGGGACTTGTGTAAGACTTCCAAGGTTTATAGGACCCAACTCCACTCCAGCACCCCTTAACCCTTACTATGTTCACATACCTAATAGGCCTAATTAGGCTTGGTTAACAAAGAAAGTGTATAGGAATGGGTACAATGAGATAATCCAACACCTCAAATTTTTTATTCTACCCAAAATTTTCCCAAATCCACTATCTACCGAGTCATGCTTCTCATTTTGGCTAATTGCCTACACATATTCATCATTCTTAGGCTAAATACATGGGATTATTTAGCCTAGGGCTTGATGGGTAACACACAAAACCAACACTTCCTTTCCCAATCCTTTGGAATATCTAAAAATACATCCCTAACTTTCATTTTTGAAGTGGCCAAGGAATTCCACTAGTAAAATTTCAAGTTAGGGTTCCATCCTTGACACACACTGGAAAATAGAGGGTTTCCCGACCAGTCTAAATAAAAATTAATGGATATTCCTCCTATGATCACCAAATAAACTCAAACCAAATTCATATGAAAGTTTAATCACTCTATTACATTTTAATGGAAAGCATCTGGTCACTCCAATCCATACAAGATTGTACAACACATAAAAAATAGAAATTCTCAAGAAAATAAATGTTATCTTATTCAAATCCACCAAGAAAATTACAATATCATCACTCTCATCTTGAATAGACTTGAATTAATAAAAATAGACCAATTCCAATGACCATAACCACAATTTTTAATGGTTATGACCATTGGGACAAAAGTTTCAACTTCCCGAGCAACTTTGCAACTTTTGCAAAAATGCAAATTTGCAGCTTTTTGCATTTGTTGACAACATTATGACAAATTTGTGCAAATTTCATCCTATCAGCCACCAATGGAATTAAATGTGATCCAGGACCATTTATAAGGTCATTATTAACCAAAACAATAAAAAATCCTATGACACGCTATAGAACTTAATCCTAAGGTCCTATTGGTGTAAGGAGACCTAAGTCTTATAAGACACCTTTGGGACCCTTAGCCTTACAAAATAGACCAAAAAACATGATCTGGTTGATCCTAAGGATCCAAACTCATTACATCAAATGAACCCTTTGAGTGCATGATGTGGTTCTCTACACCATACTCCTTAGGTTAATAATAACTCAAGTCTCTTGAGTTGGAATCTCTGCAAGGGTTTCTCTAGCTTTAGCGAAAACCTCCTCTGTCATCCATGTGACCCCTTAAGAAGGTGTGTTCTTCCATTTGACCAAAATCTCAAAGTAAGTTCTCGTCCTTGTCTTCTGAATGACCCTTTTGTCCAAGATGCATTCTAGCTCAAGCTTGGCTAGTTGTGGAAGTTTTTTTGGCAAATCTATGGGATCTGTACCTTGGTTACCTACATCACAAACATCACTAATAGAACCCTTATATGAAAAAATGTTAGATACATTAATATTGGAGACAAAACAATATTGAAGGAAAATTTTATTTTGTATGCATTTTTTCCACATCTTTTGAGGATCTTGAAAGGTCCTATCTTCTTCATCGTCAGTTTGGTGTACTTTTCTTTATGAAATCTTTCCTTTTTAAGATGAATCATCATCATATCTCCCACCTGATATTGAAAATATCTTCTTCTCTTATCAACATTATGTTTATATTGTTCAGTCACATGTTTCAACTTGTATTGCACCTATTGATGAATCTCTTTCATGACCTATGAAAATTCCTCTCCTTGGGAACTTCTCTTATCCATTTCTTTGAAATCCCTTAACTCCAAGACACCCCTTGGATGTGAGCCATAAATAAATCTGAAATGGACTGATACCGATACCCCTGTTTACCGAGTCATTATATGAAAATTATTCCTGTGTCAATATAACATCCCAAATAGTGTCGTGTTCCTTTGTAAGACATATTAATAGGTTACCAAGAGACCTATTTATCACCTTTGTTTGACCATCTGACTGAGGGTGATAAGAAGATGAAAAACATAGATTTATTCCCAATCTCTTCTAGAGAGTCCTCCAAAAATATCATATGAACTTAGAATCCCTATAATAAATAATAGACAATGGAAAACCATGGATTCTAAAAATTGCCTTAAAGAATATCCCTGCAATATGAGATACATAATGTGTTTTTTTACAAGGTAGAAAATGAGCCATTTTGGAAACTATATCTACAACTACATACACACTGTCATAACTAGATTTAGTTTTAGGGATTCCTAAAATAAAGTCCATGCTTATCGGATACCAAGGCTTGTTAGGGATCAAAAGAGGTGTGTATAAACCTACATTTGAAGTGTTCCCTTTGTCTTTTTAACAAACCAAACAACCCTCCACATACCTTCTTACCTCTATCTGCATCTTTGGCCAGAAATAAAATCTTCTCACAAGTTCTAGAGTCTTATCAACTCCAAAGTGTCCTTCCAAACTACCAAAATGATTTTACTTGATTATTTTTTCTCTCATAAACCCCTTGGGTATACAAAGTTGACTGCCTTTGAACACTAATCCTTCTTGCAAGATCGAATCAAAAAATTCAGTATGATACCTATCACTCATATCCATGCAAACTTGAGAAGCCTCTTTGAAATCTTCATCACTTGGGTACATGTCCTTCATGGAGTGGATCCCTAAACTTTCCATCTGAACCTCCTTCACTATTAGATTTATCCTACTAAGGGAATCAACTACTTTGTCGGCTATCCCTTTCTTGTGCTTGATGGTGAAGGTGTAGGATTGCAAAAACTCCATCGACTTCATATGTCTATGGTTCAATTTTTCCTGTCTATTCAAGAAGATGAGAGCATGATTATTAGTAAATACAAAATTAAGAAGAAGAAGAAGAAGAAGAAGAAATTGGTCACTCCAATCTGTACAAGATTGTACAACACATAAAAACAAAGAAATTCTCAAGAAAACAAATGTTGTCTTATTCAAATCCACCAAGAAACTTACAATGTCACCACTCTCATCTTGGAAAGACCTAACTTAATACAAATAGACCAATTCCAACAACCAAAATCATATTTTTAATGGTTATGACCATTGGGACAAAAGTTGCGACTTCTCGAGCAACTTTGCAACATTTGGAAAAATGCAACTTTGCAACTTTTTACACTTTTTGCATTTGTTGACAACATTATGAAAAATTCTTGGAAATTGCATCCTATAAACAACCAATGGACCTAAATGTGATCTAGGACCATTTATAAGGTCATTATTAACAAAAATAACATAAAATCCTATGACACCCTATGAAACTTAACCCCAAGGTCCTATTGGTCTAAGGAGACCCAAGGCTTATAAGACACCTTTGGGACCCTTAGCTTTAAAAAATGGACCAAAAAACATCACCAGGTTGATTCTAAGGATCCAACCTCATTACATAAAATGAACCATTGGAGTGTATGATGTGGTGCTTTGTGCCAAAGATAAAATGTTTGAGGTTAGATAGAGGTGTTGAGTTTACATCAGATATGTTTAATACCTACTACAAAGAGCATGGAATATATAGACAAACAATAGCTCCTAGGAAACCAAAACATAATGGAATTATATAGTGAAGAAAAAAAACTATATTAGATGCTATGAGGACTATGTTTCTTGAATTAAATGTGTCACATATGCATTGGAGATAAGTTGTTGGTAATGTAGTCTACACTTTAAATAGAATTCAAATCAGAGAAAGTACTAATAAGACACGTTATGAACTTTAGTTTAATCATGCTCCTACTATGAAATACTTTAGAATATTTGGTAGAAAATGTTATATCAAAAGGGATGATGAGATAGGAAAATTTGATCCTAGAAGTGATGAAGAAATTTTCCTTGGTTATTCCACTAAGAGCAAGGCTTACAAATGTTTCAATCTAAGATTAAGGAAGATAGTTGAAGGTGCTAATGTGAGAATTGATGAGAGGTTTCAGATTTAGGAAAGAATATATGTATGTAATTAGATTATAGAGAATATGGAGATGAATGCAAGTCAAGAGGAAACTCTTGAGGTTGATAATGAAATTGAGGTATGTTTGAATGACTCTACTGAGACTCTAAAGACACCAAGGTGTGTTAAGAAAAACATCCCAAAAATCAAATTATAAGTGAAGTAAATAAAGGAATGATGACAAGATCTAGAATGAGAAATGAGATTTGTTTGATTTAACAAGTAGAACCAAAAAATACGGATGATTCATGTAGAGATGAATCTTGGAGTAAAGTAATACAATAAGAATTGGATCAGATAGAGAAAAAAAACCACTTGGGAATTAGTTCCTTGACCTAAGGAAAATAATGTTATAGGGACTAAATGGGTTTTTAGAAACAAAATGAATGAATAAGTATGGTAGTAAGGAATAAGGATAGATTGGTTTATAAACGCTACTCACAAAAGGAAGGCATAGAATTTGAAGAAAATATTTGTCCTATTGCGAGATTAGAAGCAGTAAGGATATTCCTTGCTTATGCAACACATGATAACTTTAAGGTATATCATATGGATGTGAAATCTATATTCCTGGAAGAATTCTACATTGAGCAGCCTGATGGCTTTCCTTTGACAGATGATGAAGACATGGTTTTCAAGTTGAAAAATTCATTATATGGAACAAGCACCTAGAGCATGGTATACTCAGTTGGATAGGTATCTACTATATCTTGGTTTTAGAAAAGGTAGTGCAAACAATTATTTGTATTTAAGAACTAGTGAAGATGAAATATTTATTGTTGAAGTCTTTATAGATGATATTATTTTTGAAGGAAATGATGAAATGAACAAGATGTTTTATGAAGAAAAAAAATGAATTTGAAATGTCTATGATTTGGTGAAATGAAGTTCTTTTTCAGTTTTTAAATTACTCAAGACAAACATGGTATTTTCATCTCTCAAACAAAGTATCTTAAGGAATTTTTGAAGAAGTTTGGAATGGAAGATTGTAAACCTGTTGGAATACCTATAATTACTGGTTTTAAGCTTACTACTACTGATGAATCTCAAAGTGGTTTTTAGACATAATAAAAATCCATGTTTGGAGGTTTACAATATCTAATTCACACTAGACCAGACATTACTAATGAAATTGGAATTATTGTGATGGTTCAAGCATATCCTAAAGACACTCATCTTTCTGTAGTTAAGATGATATTCAAATATCTAAAAGGAACACTAGAATATGACTTATGGTATAAAAAATTTGATAATTTTACATTGCATTCTTATACTAATGTTGATTGGGCAAGAAGTGTTGATGACAAAAAGAGCACAAGTGGTGGTACATTTTTTCTTGGAAAAAGGTTGGTCTCATGGTTAAGTAAGAAGCATGATTGTATAGCTCAGTCTACTGCTAAATTAAAGTATGTTGTTTCTGCTATAAATTGTACACAGATTGTGTGGATGAAGCATATGTTGAAGGATATTGGGATTAATTTTGAAGAACCAGTGGTTATACATTGTGATAATACAAGCACAATGAACATGTCAAATAATCCTATTATGCATTAAAAAAACAAACACATTTCAATCAAATATTACTTTTTGAGAGACAAGGTTACAGAAAAGGAAGTCAGATTGGAGTACATCAATACAAAGGAGAAAATATTAAATATATTCACAAAACCTTAGCCAAAATATGTCTTTGAGTAGCTCAGAGGTATGCTTGGGGTGGGAAACCCTCCTTGAAAGAACTAAATGATGCAGAAATGCATCAGTCCAGTAGTTATCAGAGCTATATCAATGACTGGACTTGATGCTTGGATGCACTCCTCAGGGGGAGTGATCGCTAAACATATCAAAACATATTTGGGTGATCAAGAACCTGGTTGTTGAAGGCATGAAGATTTGAAAAAGCTAATCCTTGCAAAGGTGGGATGGTCAAAGAAGGAAGATATATATGGAACCCTTTTCCATTGATGTCAAAGGGGGAGTGATAGAAGTAGAAAATCCCTACTATTTTAGGGGGATCTGTGAAGAGCATATAGAGAAGATTATACTGAGAAGGATAATGTTTGGGTTGATGGATTTTCTCATATGTTTCCATCAATGCCAAAGGGGGAGATTGTTAGAATTTTTTTTGTAATAGGTGTTGACATTCATGTTTTGTCATTGATGTCAACATATGTTTAAAGTTGAAGTCCTAGATAGACAGGTTATCACTGAAAGAAGTGCACAAACACTATACGAGATTTCAGAGCATGTGATCATGGAGATATATACAAGGATGGGTAGTGATCTTATATCTAAGGTCGCTTGGATTGATATTTATATTGGCATAAGTTACAATTGTTTTGGTGAAGATGGGGTACCTAACGGTGTCAGAGAAAACTGACAGAGTTAGTCTCTGAGTTTTGGAGATAACTTGGATGCAAACAAGAGTTATGATTTGCAAGCTTAAGACATGGTAGAAGACATGTTGGAGAATTTTACTTGTGATTTTTGGGTTTCTGTGTTCTTGGTAACATCAGCTAAAGTGTGTGATCTTGTGAAGATATATTTGTGGCCGACTACAATGATGAAACATGTTTAGAGGACGGCGAGCATGGATTATAGATCTTGAAGTATAATTGATAAGTTGTAATTGATGTCTACTTGTGTAAGGTACCGTGTATATCTTAGAAAGGGTCTATATAATTATATGTACATTAGGTAATTATTAATAGACTGACCTAATTGTTTATTGTAAACTTGTATAAAGAAGAGTTGCTTCTTTGTGAGGAAGTGCAGTTGTAGAATGTTAAAGCTGCGAGCTTATATTTGTGAAGTCTGCTAAATGTAGAGAAGAGGTATTGATTGTGATGAAACTCATTGGAACTGTTTAAGAAAATAAATTTGCTATCAGTCATTTCACTAGTTATTGTTACTCCTATATCTGTATTTTGGACAACGAGTCTAGAAGATAGATTTAACCTTCATATTTGGGCAGTGTGCCTAGGAAGTGAGCCTTCTATTTCTCTTGAATCCTAATAGGGTATGTACTTTAATAGGGACCATGTAATTAATGTAATAATTAGCTCCTAATAGGGATAAATCTCCTAATAGGGATACAATACTTTGAGTGCATTATTTGTGGGTGCTGATTCCAACCGGGGTTTTTTCCCTTAACAAGGTTTCCTCGACAACAATTTCTTGTGTTATGGTGTTACATTTGATGTGTTCATATTTGGATTGAGTAATTGGTTTATAAAGTCTAAAGTTTAATTTATTTGTCTCACAACTAATTCACCCCCTCTCATTTGTGTTGGTGGACTATTATTTCTAATAATTAGGAGCTAAGATTAGTGACTGGACCTGTTCTAAAATGGAAGATTCAAAGAAAATATGTAATTCTAATGCGTTCTATGATCAAATCCATGATAAATAATATAACATGTAATTAAGTTAATAAATGCAAGATTCAACACTAAATTGATATGAAACTAAGATCTACATGTTGAATTTAATGCTAAAATGTCATGAAATAAATCCTAAATGCTCATAAAACACTCAAAAACTCCTCAAGATGACCTAGAATGATTTGGCATAACAATGTTATATGAATTCTAGATCCCTTTAAGTTTGGATGGAGCTTTCATTTATAGGGGCTAGGATACAATTTCCATGTGTGGTTGAGATTCAAACAAACTTGATCCATATGATGTGTTTTGCTTAGTTAATTAAGCTCATTTGTCCTTTTGTGTTGAGGTGGAATTAGAATCAATTTAATTAGTTCCTTTAATTAATTTATTTTAGATAATGGGATTTTGGTTCTTGATTTAATTAGTTGTGCTAGGACAATTTAATTAAATGACTCAATGTCTTGATAAATGAACTTTAATGTTTGATTAGAGATTTTGGCCTAGTGATTTGACTGTTTTGATGATTTTGATTAGGTCACAACCCTATGAATAGGATTTAGGGAAAATTGAATGAAATTAGGGGCACTTGGTTATACTAGGCCATTTTAGGGTGATTACATTTTCTGCTCTTTGAATCGATGTGCGATCAACACATTGATTCAAAGAATATCAGATTTCTAATGTAGCAAACAACTTGATGAGTTCTGATGAAACTACCCTTGGTTGATGATGTTTATCCAAGAATAGAACTTGATTTGATGACTGATTTGAGACCAAAAATCATCAGCTTGATGTGGTACAATGAAATTGATCATTTTTCTAGAACTGATGTCATTGATGCTGACGAATAATCAATTTGATATGAAGTGATAAAATTGATTACTGTAAGAAAGATTATGAAAACCTTGAGGTTAATAATAATGAATTACCAGTTTGATGTGAAGAAATGAAATTGATTACTGCCAAAAAGTTGATCACAATAACTGACTTGATATGGTTTGTTGGTGTTTAAAACTATTACACTTTGAGAAGCAACCAATTTATCTTAAGAATGATATTAGGAGTGGTTAGCTCCAAGTGTAAAATCTCTTTAAGATAACTAGACCAACTATAGGGACAAGACTACCCTCTACACTTCTAGATCTTCAAAACCAAGGTGGGTACACCTAATCCAAACTAAACTCAACTCTTTACAATACCTTCTACTTCTAGATTTGAACAATAGATAAATGAAAAATAAGTACTAAATGCCAACCTAGCATTCATCGACTCTCCACTACCATTAGTGGGATAACAACAACAACAACTGTAAAAGTAAAGAAATTTGGTACTGAGTTTGATTAATGTTTTTGGGACAGAACATAGCCAAACCATGTTAGATAAATATCTCAACATAAATACTAATTCTGGATCAGTGCCTTATCCATTGGGAAAATCCTAAATACAGTACTGAAGCTAAAATACCTTATTGGTAAATATTTAAGGCCATAAACATAATAACTCTTAGACCACACACTACAAGATCCTCAAATAGATATCTAGGTAGAATCAATGTAGTATCCAAAGAATTTTAATTTTATCTAAGATCAAAGACTTATGGAATAAACATATGCATAAGCAAGAATTACATAGTAAGCCATAAAACTTACAACTCAATAGATAACACAAAGGAGAGACTTAAACTATGAGATAACTTATATTAAGTATGAAAAAAATCTGTTCCTGAATTAGTATGACAAGAAAATACACAATATGAAAATATGCAAAATATCAAAGAACTTTCAATTCTATCTTATTACAATTTGAAAATACATCTACTATATCCTAGACTAGAAACAACTATAATCCTAATGCTTTCTACTCTCCCAATTTTCTAGCCCTTACTAAATGGTCTTGAATATTCCTTTATAGTAATAGGAATGCAACAATCTTTGGACCATTTAGGGTTAGGGTTTACAACAAATTAATTCAAGCATTCAATTCTATAATCAAGTTGAAACCCTATCTCTCTTCAATCTGTGCAAATCTTATTTGCAAATCAAATGCTCATTATAAAACTCTTATTTGTAAACTCTAGTCTTGAATGCATCTTGGCATATCAGATTTCTATCCTCTGGTCTTCAACAACTGTGCACAGTCAACCCATAACATCAGATCACAACATTTATGGCTCAGAGATAAACAATAGCCAACTGGCATGAAAACCCTCTGATAAAAGATTTAAAAATGTAAAAATCTGGTTAAAATGGTCACAGGTGGCATGGAATTCCCAATCGATGACCAAGAATGAATCTTTTTTAAACTTTAAAACACAATCACCGATTCTCTTTTAATTACCCAGAAGTCAAAATCTGATTTGGACAGGTGTCACTCCATCACGATGCCTTGATCATTATCTATTATTCACTTTCTATCTTGAGGCTTCATGCCCATTGCATGATTAAAAGAGATCCACACTACCTTTACCTTTAGTGCTTAACCATTCCAAAGACGTGGCGCTTGATCACTCACTTGCAGCCCCTTGCCAAATATTCCTCTTTTCCTAGAAAGCTCTCGACCACCACATCTTTATCTAAGCATCTCCATGTGGCATCCTATCGTGTACTCATGGCCCTTTATTTCATCCTCCACTAACCTTTGCAATTGCACAACACTGACTGCTAGCTGTCAGTCATGCACTTGCAACTGTTAGCTGTCACCCCGCTAAACCAATGCAACCTCACAAATATCAATAGTCGTTCATGACTGCGCGATAACTTCCAGTCATGAACTCGCCAACATATTTTTCTACTTGCTCAAACCTTAGCAACTACGTGAAAACTTCCATCTGGAACTTCCTGACCATTTCCTCACTGCACGGGCCTGCAAAATTGGTCCACTATCCGCCAGTTGGCTGCCATGTCACCTTCCAACCACAGAGTCACCAGCCAAAAAGTTGTGTGCCTTTTAGGAACTTAAGCATTATGTATCTTGATATAAAAATATTAAAATCTTCTTCTGCATAAACAATGCAGGATAAATGACCTGGAGTGTTTCAAATCAGTGAAGGCACCATGACTGCTCTGATCTTTTCTAAACTTTTCAACTACATAGAGACCATCAAAAGGAAGAAATATACAATTTCCTTGTTCCTCTATATCCTTATGGCATGAAAAAAATAACCGAAGCCCTTTGAAACTAGAAGAAATCCACCATTAAAGCTCTGCAAAAGCTCAAAAGGGATGTTCACAAAAAAATCCTAACAGTGGCTCTGATTGGGGATGTATGTCTTTTACATGCATAGAAAGAATCCAAAATTTTTGAGTTGAGAAGACCACCTATAGGAAAAGAAGATAACCTATAACATTAAAAAACAAAGAGTATGTACACAAAACTTATTTATAGCTGACTCTTTATGAATTCAAAGAATATCAAGAGAAATAAATCTTTAGGAACTGTCCATGAACAGACAATTCCAAAAAATTTCCATTTAAACTTTTAAAATATAAGAATTAGAACCCTATTTACTATCAATGTTATATGGTCCTAACCAGATGGAATCAAACTTCCCATGTTTTCCTTTATCCTCCAATCTGACATTCCACATTAAGACCAAATCATTAACCTCAAAACTTCTTGCAATGGTCCTTCTATCATACAAATCCTTATATTGAAGCTACAACCTAACATTTCTGTCATGTGCTTCCCTTCTTGACTCATCCAACTATATCAAATCATCCATTCTGATCTTTATTTCATCATCTAGTTCATCATCATATTTCTGGATAAACTTGTACATTTGTAATAAATTATTCTGTGGCAACCTAGCATGTATGCCATAAACTAAATCAAAGGGTGCACAACCAATGGCTTTCTTCACTGTTACTCTATCAACCCATAATGCTTGTTGAAAATTTGAATCCCAGGCCCTTTTATTCTTATCCAATATTCTTTTTAAAATATTTGCATCATCTTAAAATGGAAGCACTCCCATCTTGTTAGGTTTAGGACCCTCATTTAGTGCATTTACATGATAGATTTGCATTTAGGATGAATATGCACCTGGTAATTATTTATTTCTAGGTGAAATTAGGGTTAGGATCCTAAGGATTCTCCTTGATTTACTTCTTTGTGGCTCTATTTTCTAGGTAGGACCTATGTACTGGTCCTCCTAGCTTTCATCACATTTCTTCTAGGCCCTGTTCCCTTTTCCAGCACTCTATTCTATTTTCCCACCATCCTAGGTCTCTGGTTGACCTAGAAACTTCACTGGCACTCTAAGTTTATCATCCCAAAACCTCAAGTTAGGGTCAAGGTTGGACCTGACCTAGATTAGGGTCAAGGTCGAACTTGATCTTTGTCAGGTTTTGGTTTCTGCTTTCAATTTTGGATCATAGCGGGGTCCTAAATTCAAAATTGGCCCTCGGATCTGAATGTAGAAATTTTTTGATTCAAATTTTAATTAATACATTTCCTCCTTAGTTGGCTATTGTGATTGGACCATAATTCAAGGTGAAATTTGAATTAGGGGACCTCACATTGCCCTAGGAGGCTTACCTTGAAATCTCTATATAAGCACTCTCTTTTTCCTTCATATGATGATATGATGATGGCATGACATTATGATGAGATGATGATGCAAGAATGCAAGATGATGATATAGGAGGACAAGATATGATGATGCCTTAATGAAAGAAAGCATTTTTTTGACAAGTTAATGTGGACATTCATTGGAGAAATAAAGAGTTCTTCAATCCTTCCTTCTTCTTTGATCTACTATTTTCAACATTCAAGCATTTAAAAGATACAATCATGGGGTAGCAACTACAGATTGTGATTTTGGTAGGAGTACTTTAGCCTTGGGGGCTTGTTATGCTTTCTTTATCATATTCAAATCTATGCATTTCTCTCTCATTTTAATTCATTCTAGGGTTTTGATCTAGAGGATTAGACCTTGGCATTGCACATTCAAAGCTCTTCCTACGAGAAACACACACACATATTTTATTACATCCGACTATTTGTGGAGGTGGAAATCACCAAAACAGGGGTTTGAATAAGGCAAAACCCTATATAGCCACCCCAAAACACCCTTTTCAGATATCTACAGTTGCTGTTTTGGAAGTTGTAGAGAAGATTTGGATACCATTTTTGGCAAACTTTTGGGATCCACAAACAAAATTTCCATTAGAGCAGTGCAGGCCAAGGTCGATATAAAGGGGTCAAGGTCAACTGGCTCAAAAAAGGAAAAGAATTTTTGGGTTTTCTCCGTCTCTATGTTTCCTTTCCAAATCCGGTTGTAGAATTTCTAGAAACTCGATACAGACACCAGAAAATAGGTATTTCCAAATCTGCTATGTTATGAGGTATGTATTTCATCCTATCTAATTTCATTATTCTTTTAAAAAATTTCCATATTTATATTCCTTATCATTAGAATTTCATGTATGTGGTTAATAGAGGTATAGGGTCTCTTTTATGTGCAAATCCCCATTTTTCCAAACCCTATCCATATTTTCCACCATACATTTTGGTGAACTCGATTACGAAAACTCTTTGTTTTTGGTGTTAGATTTGCATTTTATGTTAGATCTTATGAACATATAAAATTAGATTTTTTTTATTCTCTTTCATTTATATTTCAAAAATAAAATAAAAAAAAATCACAAAATTTCTTTAAAAATACAAAAACATTTACATTTTTCACGCTTGTAGTGCTACTTTGTGTTCAACATGTATGATTTTTGTTTTGAATACTTTGATGAGGCTTTAATTGCAAAAGAGGATAGATCCCCTAATGAGGTACATGGAAGTGAGGATGAAAATTGTTCAAATAAGAGCTCCATTGATCCTATTCCTACTTCATCCTCCTCTACAACCTCTTCAATTGACCTTTACCATAGGGTGTGTGCATGGTTATCTTCATGTTCCACTATTTGCAACATTGATGCACCTAGAATGTTATATCCTAAACCTTTTTTAATGGTAAAAGGATGTCCTCAAATAATAATTAAGGGTAAACCTAGAGATTCTTTGGACTTCTTTGATAACACAGATTCTATTTCACATGCTTATCACACACAGAATAACCTTCAGCCTACTGTTCCAGTTTCTTTACCTCCTTCTCAATGTATGCTTCCTCAAGAACCTAATTTTCCATCTTCCTTTAAGGAGTATGACTTAGTTTAACAATTTCGTGCTACTCCCTCTAAGATATCTTTATGGGAATTAATTCAAACTTCCTTGAAATATCATGAGGCATTGCAAAAGGCTTTATCTACCCTTCCTACTTCGCTTCCTAACCAAGAGAATATTAATTACTTTTTGGATTCCATGCATACTATGCCTTCTACACTTCCTATTGTGTTTACTAATGATGATTTACCTTCTGTTGAGGTGCAAAATCAATATGATGCTCTTATGGTTTCTATTTCTATTAATTAGAGTATCATTTCGTAGAACATTAATTGACAATGGATCTGGGCTTAATGTTTGTAGCATGGATATGCTTAAGGTAGTTAAGGCTGATCTTACAACTATTCAACCTGATAATGTCCCTCTTCATGGATTTGATAATATTTCAAAGAGAACTTTGGGCATTATTACACTACCTGTTAAGGTTGGTCCGATTATTCTCAATACACCTATTCTTGTTATGCCTGGACCTCTCAATTATAATCTTATTTTATGTAGACCTTGGTTACATACTATGCATGTAGCTCTTTCTACTCTTCATCACAAGGTTAGGTTCATTTATAACAATTTGATGAATATGCTACATGCGGATGATGCGCCAAATCCTTTCTTAAATGCAGAATATGCTAAAGTTTCCTAACCTCTCCAACCAAGTAAAGAACCTAAAAGGCCAGCTAAGATTAAACAAACTGAAGCTCCATCTTCTTCTTTGACTAGGGATGATTGGGGAACATTGGAATTTAATCCTTATTTTATTGGAGAATATAAACTTTGTGATTTGGAATTCATGAAACAATAAAGTGGGTTTGTAAAACAAGTTTTTACTCCACTTTCTGCGGAATTTAAAAGTAACTTTGTTGATGCCTCGATTGAAGAAATAATTGAAACAATAAAACCTAATTTCTATGACATTATGACATATGCATCTCCTTTGACTCAATTTGATATGGCCGATAGATATGGTTCTAGTTATCATCTGCTCAAGAAATTAGGATTTAATGGGAAAGGATGTGGTAAATATGAACAAGATATACAAGTACCTTTGGACAACAAAATTTATGATTATATATGGATTAGGGTTCAATCCTTACAAACAACCATTGGCTTTACCTCTCAATGTTAATCATATATGTGGTGGACATTTGAAGTTGGTTAACCCGCTCCTCCTTGACATGGATCAAAAGCCTACCTTGGATGTTTTTCCTGAAGATGAAGCCTTAGCAGATTTTTTAGGAGCTTATGAGGATCTACCTATGTTTCATCATAAAAGACAGAAGCCCTATTGTATAAATACAAAAGCTTATTTTGGAGAACATGATGAATAGGATATTTCTCCTTTACCAATGGATTCTCTAATACAAAGTAATTTGCTAATAACTGAGACTACTAAGGTTCAAGTGGATGCAAATGACTCCGAGAAGATGATAAAAATTGGGAAGTGTTTGAATCAAGATGAACGTGATCAGTTGGTTTCCATTTTACTTGAATTTAAGGATATTTTTTCTTAGACATATTCGGATATGCCAGGTATAGATCCTAAGATTGTTACTCACAATATTGTTCTCAAACCAAATGCTAAACCTGTGAAGCAGAAAATCCGAAAGATGAATCTAGGAATTGCCTTATTAGTTAAGGCTAAAATTGAAAAATTATTGGATGCTGGATTCATCCACTCTATTGATTACTCAGATTGGATTTCAAACATTATGGCCATTTAAAAAGGAGAAAATAAGATAATAATGTGTACTAACTTCTGAGATTTAAATAAGGCATCCTTAAAAGATGATTTCCCATTACCTAATATTGATATGATTGTGGATTCAACAATGGGTCATGCTCTATTATCTTTCATGGATGAATTTTTGGGCTATAATCAAATCTTTATTCCTACCAAAGATCAACTTAAGACCGCATTTATAATACCTTGGGGAACATTTTGTTGGGTCACGATGCCTTTTGGATTAAGAAATGTGGGAGAAACTTATCAGTGAGCCATGAATTTGATTTTTCATGATTACATTCATAAGATTCTTGAGAATTATGTTGATGATATCTTGGAGAAATTTATACAAAGAGGAAGTCATGTTAGTATTTTACGACAAATATTTCAAAGGATTAGAAGTTAAAATATGAGATTGAATCCTAAGAAATGTGACTTTGGAGTTGATTCCAGTAAATTATTGGGGTTTATAATCTCTAAGCGAGGCATAGAGGTAGATATTGAAAAGATTGATGCTATTGTTAATATGCCCCCTCCTAAGAACATTTCTCAGTTACAAATTTTACATGGAAAAATTCAAGCTATTCATTGCTTTGTTTCCAACTTAGCTGATAAAACTATTCCTTTTACTTCCTTTCTTAGAAAGGATACCACGTTCTCTTGGAATGAGGAATTTAAACAATCCTTTGATCAATTTAAGGAGTATCTTTCCAATCCTCTTATTTTGCAACCTGGTCAATTTGATAAACCCTTTTATCTGTATACTTTAGCCACTCCAAATGCGGTGAGTGCATTTTTGGCTCAACATGATAGTGAAGGTAGGGAAAGAATTGTGTACTAATTTAGTCAGACTTTACTTGATTATGAAACAAGATATATAGATTTGGAAAAAACAATGCTTAGCTTTAGTTTATTCTTGTTAGAAACTCAGGCATTATCTGTTAAATGTTGAATTCAATGTGATTGTTAAATTTGATCCTTTGAAACATCTTTTCTCACAGATTGATCTCTCTAGCCATCTTGCAAAGTGGGTGATGTTACTTATAGAATTTAATCTTAATTTCATTTATCAAAATTCAATTAAAGGACAAGCGTTAACAAATTATTTGGCTGAAGCTCCTTGTCCTCAATCTGATACATGCTTTACTTCAATAGAACTCCACGATGAAAACATTCTAGCTATTAAATAAGATGATGTTTGGGAATTATATTTTGACATATCTAGATTTAAGATAGGTTCTGGTGTTGGCATTATCTTGATCCCTCCTATGAAAAAACCAATCCCTATGTCATATAAATTTACTTTTCCTTGTACTAACAATATTGCAGAGTACGAAGCTCTTATACCTGGCTTATGAGAAGCTTCATCCCTTAACATTAAAAAATTGGAAAATTATGGAGATTCACAATTCATTGTGGAACAAATTAAAGGAGGTTATCAAACTAAGAATGGTAAAATGACATAATATAGAGATTTGGATCTTGATGTTCTTTAACAATTCTCTTCTTATATGATCCAAACTTTACCTGGGAAAGATAATCGACATGGAAACGCCATGGCAAGTGAATCTTATTTGGTTTTTCTTGAAAATAATGCTAAATAATTTCAATTTACTATAAATACTCTTAAAAAACCTACAATTTCCAATGAGGTTACCTTTGATTGTTTCAATTTGCATTTGGATGAATGGTATTCTTATATCTTTCATTTTTTGAAAATTGGTACTTTTCTTGAATTGGCAACAAGGAACATGTGTAATCATATTAGGAAGCTTGCAACATGTTATATCATTTTAGGAGATACACTTTACAAATTCTCTTATGATGGTATGCTATTAATATGTCTTGGTAGAACCTATTGGTTGTATTCTTGGTTTTGTTGGTTTGCCCCAAAATTTTGTTGCCTTCATGCCAATTTCTATAGAAAATCAGAAGGTTTGTCTAATTTTTGAGGTATCCTTGTGAAATTATGTGTTGTTAGGTCAAAATCCACTTGAATAGTGCAAAAACCCAAAACCCTGAGCTATTTTCTAATTCAAAATGCAAAAAAGCCCTAAAATAATAATCAAGTTTCTAATTTTTCATTACCTTTTTGAGAAACTTAAGTTACAAAAGTCATGTGCTTTTTAATAGTCGACGAGTCACTTGATCCTGAAAGCATATTCCAAATTTTCATGAGACTTGGTGATTAACAGTTGTCGGGATGTCTCATAAAGAAACATAATATTCCTTAAAAGTTATGAAACTTGGCAAAACCCTTCAGTCGTGAAGTCTCCAAATGCAGAAACACATCATCAAGCAACATCGAAATAGGCAGTTAAGTCATGGTGTCACGCAAAGTATCATGCAGTTAGTGAATTTTTATGAGACTTAGTGATTAATTCAGTCGCGGGGTCTCCAGAGAAGAACATAGTTAAGTGATATGTTAAATACTTATGTCACATAGTGTCCAATTAAAAGGCCAGTTAAGTAAAAGATGCTGAGACTTTGCGACAAACCACAAGGTGATTGAAGTATATGTTAGTCAGGTAGTCGCTGGTTAAAAATGCTAAGTCAGCGTTTCTTCAGTGATTTGGAGAACAACAGGTAAGATGAGACACAGGTCCACAATAAAGAGATAAGGTTAGTTGCGTGGACTCCAAATGATTTAAGGTTTTTTAAAACATACTCAGTGACTTAGCAGAGCCGTCAGATGCAGAATGTGAAAAGATCAATGGTAGTCACTGAGTCTCTATCAAAATTGCATAAAATTAAAAAGTGCTCGTGACAATGAGATTAGCTTTAGTCGCATAGTCTTTGAATCTAGATTAAAAGACAAAGCTATGTCATGAAGTCTTTGAAAGAAATATCAAGTAACAGTTTTAATCAGTGATTGGGTGACTAAGGTCAGTCACGGGGTCTCAAAAAGAGGAATAAACATTCAGAGACTTAGCGATAATAGTTAAAAGATAAAAGGTAACCTTCAGTCGCGGGGTCTCCGAATAAACTTTGGGTTAAGCATTTGATCTGGTGACTTGGATTCATTCAGTCGCATGATCACCAAAAGTTAACCATGGTTAAGCCAAGTGAAGAAATTCATACAGTCGCTAGATCTCCAAAAGAATTGATGGTTAAGAAATGTGATCAACGACAAAGAGACACTGCGTAGTCACGTGGTCACTGAATATGAAAAATGATAAAAGGTGACAGTTGTTGACATGACAACATAGAGATTCAGCGTCCAATGAGAATCCAAAAGATTAATTACTGCATGAAAAAGGTAGCTGAGATGTTTGGTGAAGAACCAATCATATGAAGACATGTCATTTTGTTCAAATTTTATAAGGTTTTTCTGGAAATGCACCCATATGATTTTGATTTCCTATCACATTCATAAGCTACGGCTAGGATTTCAATTAATTCCATAGCATGTTAACTTAAAAGAAAAATTGATTGTCTTTTCAATGATGAGCTAAGTACTTTGAAGGTTGCCATAAAGAGATGATCGCAGGTTTATTTTCATTTGTCATACATCCAGAATTACAGAGTGAAGAACTGCTAGGTCTTTTGTGTTCAAAAGTTAGAAATTGTTTAATTTTAGGGTAATTCTCCGGTTGTCAAGGTTCTTGAATTGCTAGCAGTACATAGAGGAGAGTAGTGAGTCCTGAGAGGAGGTTTGTCTCAATATTGGTGAAGGAGAAGTGGAAACAGAACAAGATGAGTAAAGTAGTTAGTGTGGCTTCTACCAGCAGGAAGAGTGATGAAGCAGATGATGATGCCAAGGGAAAGAGGAATTTCTCTGATGAATTCTTGAAGCTATTACCAGGGTCCACACAGAACAAGAGAGAAAATGCAAATTTACTGGCTGATGACTATTGTGAAATCAGAGATACCCGCACTCCAGATTCCACATGTTTTTCTCTGTTCAAATATTTTTATAATAATTCTGATAAAGCCATCCCAGTATCAAACCCTTGGACTAGCAGTCTTGCTAGGTTAATTTTCTCTAATGTTTATATAGATGTAGACTTGTTTCTAGGTCTTGCAAGCCATTATGATACTCTATCTAGGACAATTAAGAAAAATGATGGTACTTCCCTATTGATTCTGAATAGGAATTCATTCATGCAAGCCTTTGGCTTATACAGTACCATGTCCACCAAGCTAAATATTACTAAGCAAGAAGAGAGATATAGGTTACAACCTGGTGTTTCTAGGAACCAATTGCAGAAGCACATGCTTAATGAGGTTAGGAATAATATTATCCCTATACCTAGGACTAAACCCTACTCTTTTAAAGATTTACATTTCTATATTAAGTACATTGCTTATGCCTTGTGTAGAGTGTTGGGTATAGATGGAGGAGCAGAGAAAATAAACTCTAGAATTTTAATGATGCTACTAGATTTGAAAGATGTGCATTCTAGCACTAGTTATGATTATATATAATACATTATTGATAAAATGCATGAGGGATTTGTAGCTGTGCAGAAGAAGATGAAAGATCCCAAGGAAAAGGAACCTAGGTTTTTCCATTATTCTATCTTGATGCATTTGTTATTGAATTTCAATCATGGGATCATGAATGTGAATAACTTAAATCCTCAGAGGATTTTTCAGGACCAACCTAATCCTATTCAATTTTGGGTTAGGATATGGAATTATACATCCAAAGATTGTGACTTTTGTGGATTTGAGAACTAGATTGTATATCCATTGATGCAGAGCATGGGTATTAGCAAGACTAGACTCCTAGTAAAGGTACTAGATTTGTTGAGACCTTTTGAGTATGTGGACAAATGGGAGGGTGATCACAACTGGGGAGATTTATTTTTAGAAGAAAATTTTACTATGATAAGGGTATATGGTTTCACCCATCCTCCTCATGTCCTACCCTATCATGTGCCATCCTGATTTGTAGCTATGGAGTTCATCTGGCAGCTGTTGTTAAAATATAATGAACATATTTCACCACACAGGAAGGGGACATTAACCCCTAGGAAATTTAAAATCTTTCTGTTTACTATTGGTAAGGGTGCTATTGATTTGGTGAGAACATGGTTAAAAATCTGTAAGATGAGAGCAACATTATATAGATACATTGACCTAGAAAGATTCATTGCAGGAGCTAGGAAACTCCTAACTCCTACCATACCAAATACAAATGTTCATGGTTTTTGTGTGGAGGAGGATGTTACAAGGAATCTCCTTGATGAAGATGAGATAAGGAAAAGAAGGCAGAGAATTTAGGAATTGCTGAATTTGGAAAAGAAAATAAGAAGAAATGGACTATCATTTGGAGGTTTTTACCCTGACCTACCTTATTTTGATAAGATTCAAGCTATGATTGATAATTTTTATGTACTCTGTGAGCAGTTGGACAATGTTTTAGATACAAAGAGAGGAGGAAAAGAGTCTGAGTATTCAAAATCTGAATATGAAAGTAACAGTGATGGAGAATATGCCCATCCACCTCAATTTGATTAACCTCAACAAAATGTTGTAGAGACAGCACAGGTACAGGAAGAACAAGGCCATATCATAGACCTGACTGAGGTGTCCTAGTTAGAAGATATAGTAGAGGCTAACACTAAGAGGCAAAATGTTGACCTTGGCTAGACCTCCTTTGTTAGAAAAGAGAAAAAAGGAGATAGAACAAGTGCTCTTATTCCTGGCAATAGGTTATATGACCGTAATTTGAGGAAAATCATCAGAAAAGGAAAGAAGAAACAACTTGATGAAGAGGAGAACATAGAATTTCCTCTTAAGGCATGTGTTGATGAAAGGCTACTTCACCAGCAGTAGTTCCTAAGTGATGATAGTTTTGTTAAAACTAATGAATTTAAAGATTTTTTGAGATGGCACAAGAAGGAACAAATCAGGGAACAACTAAAGATAGATGGTGAAGAGATAGTTACAAATGAGGCTTTGCTAGCTCTAGAATCCTATGACCCTGATAGTGAGGATGTCTCTCTAGACAAGGCAAGAAAAATGGTTTTGAATAGTGGCATTTTGCTTGCTCAGGGCTGGGATTTAGCCTCAGCATTCATTATTGATCAGATTAAAAAGCAGCCAGACCTCAAATTGGCCAGTGAGATTTAGATGGGTGACATGATTAAAGTATTTGGATATAGTCCAAAATCACAAGCCTTTGCCATGTGGAACCTATGTCCAAGGGACCAAAAGCCTCAACTAGTAAATATCTAGGAGAGCATGGTGGGGAATCAAATGGTCTAGACTGTACAAAACACTGGAGATCTTGAGATTTCTCAGATCATGACCCATTGGGCACACTTAAATGAAGATAAGACAAAACAATTGTCTGAGAAGTGTGGAATTTTGGTTGAGGAAGCCAGTGCCCTAGCAAAGGGTAGAGAAGTTTTCCACATAAAGATACATCAGCAAGATAAGGTAATTGTTGAGTTGATGAAGCAACTACAAGAAAAACCTAAAGTGGTTTATGTGCCCTCAGTACAGCCTTTGCAGATAGAGGAGAAACCTAAAGCAACGGAAGTGGTAGAAATAGAGGATGTGGGAAAAAGAACAATGACGTAGCCCTAAATGCTTTCAGATGCATTCTTCAGCATAGGATAGACATACTCAAAGACAAAATAGATGTCATCCTTAATGCTTACAATAAATTACCCACATTACATGCTGAAGCATTAGGGTATATTGCTATTTTGAGCCGTTATTTTGTTACTTGGTCTCCTAGGGTCCAAACATTTGAAAAGCTTGCCTCTTTGTAGCCACTTAGATCAAATTTACCTGAGATTGTAATAGAGATAGAGGATGAGATTAAAAAGTAAATATAGCTTTATCATTCTTTAAAGGAAAGCTAAATAAGATAGAGGCTAAGTTAGGCCTATTTTCATGGGAGTTTAATAGGTTTGTTCCTCCTTTAAAAGGAGAAGATGATCAGGTCAAAGGCTTGGAGGCTTGGAGGAATGAATTTGATAGTAGAATGCCAAGAAATGAGGCATTTATTTTAGGATCTAATCTAGATTTGGAAGGTTTTAATAAGATTTTGGATGAGGCCTTTAAGGTAGAAACTGACATAAACAAGTTCTTAATGGATGTTAAAATTATCAATGATGTCAGATGGGAGAGGCAGAAAGGGCAACTGCAGAGCACACAGAGTTTTAAATGGCCTATAGAAGATGAAGTGACGGCATGGGACTTAATGACCAAGCCAAAGAAAAAGAAGCCTGTGGTAATAGAGGAGGAGATCCTAGATGAATAATAAAGAGGAACACTTGGCGCCTAACCATTGAGCACAGGGAGGTTAGTTATTACAAAAGATAATTGTATGTTAGCCTGAAATGGTGGTCACTTAGTATTAGAATCAATATCAGATGCTATCCTAAATATTGTTAGACAAAGGCACTAGATTCTAGAAGAAGACAAAGAAGATCATATCTCATTCCCTATTTTTGTCTTCCCACCGCTTTTACATTCTCATTCTTTGTCTTTTCTATACTTTTAGGGTTAGGTTCCTTAAACCATCTGAAGCTTGTTGTATCCTAATGTTAAGGATTCCAAGATGGTTAAGGACCTATAAATAGATCAAATTTGTAATTGTAAAAGGGAGATGAAATATATGGAAAACCAGACTTTCTAAAATTTAGTCTGTGTCTTTGAGCTTTTTTGAGCTTTTTATGTATTAAAGTAGAAACATATGAATAAAATACAGTGCAATTTTATTCTATCTTATTGTTGTCTCTTTATTTTTTTGTGTATGCTCTTTTGTGTTTAAATCTCTACGGCATTTTTAAGCATATTGGTTACAAGGTAGCTATCTAATTGCTTGCAATTTTCTTTCAAGGAAAGAACTAAGTTTTGTGAGTAGTTTCAGGGAGCATAACAATATTTAAGGATCTGATACAATATTGTAGAGGTGACAAGATAGTTTGCAAGGAATTTTATCTGAGTTGCATGTAGGTTGTAAGGCATCTTATAGTATTCTATTTTTATTTTTCTGTGGATCTTCATTTACTGATTCTATAAGCCCAAGGATAAGCACTGGTCTAGGAACTTGTTTGGTAATCTGTCATCATCCAAATATTCAATACTATTCAAGCTAATTACTTTCAGAATACTTGTGTAAAATCAATTGTACTCATAAGTGATTACAGTTGAAGTTTATTGATTTATTATACAGTAAATCAAATAGGTTATTCCTCCTAGATTCATAAGAATTATAAAAGGAAAGAAAGATGAAGTTCCCTATTATGTTGCTATTGGCTATCATTAAGATATTGATTTGGATTGTCAAGATTTTTCTCAGAATAGTCATAGTTATTTGCATTGTTATATACATGTCCATATAAAAACTGAGCATTCAGCACATAAGTAAAATCCACTCTTAAGACACTGTCAAGTCAATAATCAGTTATAGGTAAGACCTACCTGAGTCAGTGGATCTCAAAAAAGAAGGTGATAATAGGTATCCCCAGTGTTATCAAAATACCTCATCAATTAGTGTTTTATCTTGCTTTAGTCAGAGTATCAAAGGCATTGGGAGTCATAAAGTTATTTAAGTATTCAAGCATCTTTAGAGGCCCTACAAGAAAAAACTTAACAAAATGGCGACTCTGCTGGGGATTAGAGATTATAAAGTCTTGTTAAGAATTTCATAATATCTCTGGTGTTGTTTTAAAAGTCTGAATCAAGTTACAAATCATTCCAATTTTAGTTGTCAAAATTGTTCTTTGATAAGTATTCATTCTTTCCAAATCATTTGGTGGCAACTCTAAAAAAAAAATCTCTGAGATTAGTGAAAATTTAGTAAATATCTCTCAAAATGAATACTAGGTCAAGGATGAGAAATGATCCTGAGAAGGTTTTATATGCTGGAATCCCATCATCCTCAAGGATGGAAATGTCTTGGAGAAAAAAAAGTAACCAAGTTAGCATGGATGAAACTCCTCCAAGAGGTAAAGAGGGTACTATTAGGAGAGACATGAAAAACAATCAACATTCTCATGATGGAAATACTTCAGAGTATGAAGAAGCTGCTGAAAGGGTATTAGAAACACCTACAATCACTTCTACTTCAAATGAGAGAGAAGAGACAAGTACATCTAGTTTAGATTCTAAAGATTCTCCCTCTAATGTGCTAGCAAATGAGGAGAAGTTCATCATGAAATAGCTTGCCCTTGTTCAACAAATGAAAAGGGAGAGAGAAATGAGAAAGATAAAACATGAGCATAAGGATATTTATAAGAGAAAAAGAAGATCTTCAAGACATAGAAATATGAAAGATACAGAGAGGTCTCAAAAGGACCAAGAAATACCACTCACTCATAAGGCTTCTACTTCTTAGAAGGAAAAAGGTAAACAAAAGAAGAATGAATACAAAAATCAAGAGCCTAAGTTTCAGAAGCCTTTAATAGAGAAAATGTCCAAGTTGGAAATTGACTTGGAAAAGTTGAGAATTGAAAAAGAAACCATGGAGAAAATGTTGGAAAAGGCACAAATGGAAGCTGCAATAGTTGAAATGAAAAAGAAAATAGATTTTTTGTAGTCTTCAAAGTATTCTCATGCTGGACTAGAGAATATTACTACTTCTAAAGAAAAAACCACTACTTTCAAAGAGAATGATAGTTTTCAAAGGAAACCATTGCATACTGAAAGGTATAAACAATTTAAATTTGCTGGTATCCCTGGATATCCTAATGCTTTCCCTAAAGATGTGTGTGATATAGGAGAAAAGCTCCCAAAGTTTGCAGGTAACAATGTTATTTCTTGTGTAACACATTTAATAAAGTTCATTGATTTTGTTGATGATTTAAATATCACCCATGAAGATGTGTTTATGAAATTATTTGTTCAATCTTTAGTAGAAGATGCAAGAGAATGGTTTAGGAGCCTTTCTAATGGATCTGTTGTTTCTATGAATGAGTTAATTGAATTATTTAAGGATTAGTATAGAGATAAAACAAATAAAGGCTTTTTGTTGAATGAGTTCAATAATATCAAGAAGAATTACAATGAAGAGGTTACATAGTTTAATACAAGGTTTCAAAGAGCTATGCACAAGCTATTTTAGAAGATAAGGCTGGATGAAGAGGTATGTCTAGCAACTTATTTGAATGCCTTTGATTCTAAAATGGGATATTCTCTTAGAGATAAAAATCCTAGAACTCTTACTGATGCTTATAAGATAGCAGTGAATATTGAAATGAACAGAAGAGTATCTGGTAAGTTGAATAGGAGAGATGATTCAAGGTTTAGTAGGAGCAATTTAAAAGAACTAGAGTATAAGGAATATAGGGCTCCTCAGAACAATAGACCTTCTTATAATACTACATACAATCCTCAAAATATAATGTAGAACCATCCTTATGGAACTCAGTTCAAAGATGGGTAGCCTGTTATTTTACCTAGAAAAGAAAAGACAGATTAAAAAACTCCAGACCCTCTACATAAAAATGTCGTACATTTTTGCAATGATGATCCTTGGTGTGAGGCTTGTGAAGCCCCTCATAACCCTAATTTTTGTATTATTTCTTTAGATTTGAGAGTAAGTGAAGAAGAGGGAAATGATGAGGGTGAACAATGTGATCATAGTATGACAAATACTTATTCATGACATGATATGGATTTAGACAGTGAAAATGAAAATCATGATTCTTGTATTTCAAAAAGAAGGGTGGAAAATCATCATTAACATATTTTGTCTGATAGTGAAGCTGAGGGAACTAATGATCATATAAGATGTTATGCTCAAGACAATCAGGATGTTCCACTTATTGGAAAATCTTTAGATGAAGAGAACGCCAGGATTACTACAGATTTAGTAAACAAGGCTAGAAGCAACTATCATTTGAGAAATAGGGTAGTAGGTGGTACTGGCAGTCAACTATAAGGTGTCTTTATAAAAGAAAATAAGATAGAAACTAAGTATGTGCAAAAAAAGGAAGGACCTAGTGAAAATGTAAATAAACATAAGGTCAAAATTATTACAAAATCCCTTGAACCAAATGTTGTACAAGAAGGAGAATTTAAAAGGCAAGAAACAAGTACTTCTGTTCAAAAGATAGAGAATAAAAAATTAAAAGAACTAGCTCTGAATGAACATACTGAGGAAAGTGATATCACTATTGATAAATCAAAGGCTTCAGATGTAAAATATACTCCAGTAGATATGGGTCAATGTTTGTCCCAAATGACAGTTAAGGTACCATTTCTAGAGATGATGAGAATTAAAGAACACAAGGAAAAGGTAATGTCATTGTTAAATATTGTACCCATTGTTAGGGATTTTTCTTGTATGAATCACAGTGCTTGAAATGACTACTTGAACACCATGCCTTCTAATACTGATTTAGAGACAAGAAAAGCCTAATTTCTAAGGACTGGATAAGGTCCTTCTTCATTTTGGAGCTCCACATATACTCAGGCAGGTTTTACCTCTTAAGATTGCTGTTTACACAGTATTTGTTGATGTGGACACTGATTTTCTATGTATCTTTGTTAAATCAACTTATAAATTACCTTGAAAATAACCAAGCATAACTAGATGCAAGATATCACCATACAAACCATGGTTGTAAGCATAACAAGAATCAGTGATACAAGGATTTTCATCCTTCTTCCTTTTCTTTATAGGAGGGATAACCTAGTTGATTCACTCTCTAAGGAATCAATAATA